>BTPG01000006.1:129573203-129585703 GCA_036245525.1 Semisulcospira habei
TGATTAGATGAGCGATTTGTGATCAAAAACATTGAAAAATTGACGTCGTCAAAAAAATCTGTTGTATTCTCCATCCTTATATCTCTAATGTTTGTGTGCGTACTCTTTAATACTACTCAAAAACACGCACGCATGCATGCCCTTTTCAACAACGTGAATGATTTGACGCTCAGCGCCAGCGGGGACGCTTTACATGCTCACTTGGCAAGCTTCCTGTTTGGTTTGGCACCCTGTCTTATCTGCTGATTTTTGCCTCGCTTGGTAGTGTGTCACACACACATACTCACACAAACACACTGACGTAACGTGTGTGTGTGTGTGCGTGTGTGTGTGTGTGTGTGTGTGTGTGTGTGTGTGTGTGGTGTGTGTGTGTGTGTGTGTGTGTGTGTGTGTGTGTGTGTGTGTGTGTGTGTGTGTGTGTGTGTGTGTGTGTGTGTGTGTGTGTGTGTGTGTGTGTGTGTGTGTGTGTGTAAACACGAGTTCTGCGATATTGCTATACGCACAAGCCTGAAACTTGGCGAAATACGTATTTTTAAAATTAAAGGGGTGACTAAGAGAGCCTTCGAGCATATTGTAACGGGATGTCTCCTTGAAGAAGTAAAAGACAGTTTATAAAAAGTTGGTTGACCCAGATTAGAGTCCGAAATTTTTGTCATATTTACTTGAAATTTTGGAAAAAGACATTGGATAAGTTTGTTAGCCAGAGTTGTACCTCTTAAACCTTTTTAATAATAATTAATTCATTTTTTAAGTTTTGGCTCCGCTACATACTCCCATCAAACGACCAGCCATGGAAGAGGCTGTGTGGAACAAAACAGTCAGCCCTGGAAGAGGCTGGGTGTCTTCCGGATGAGTGACGTGAAACATCAATTTCGTCACTGTGTACACGGCGCTGTGAGACTAACGATGCCATGACGTCAAGCTTATAGTGACGTCATTTTGCTGCTCGTGTTATTCTTTTTTCAGAATTCCTGTCGCTACTCCAGCCCACAGAGCGTTCCAATCGCGGGAGGCGCCGTGTGTCCGTTATTATTTGTGTGTTCCGGCGTGTGTGTTGATCAGAGGTTGGCTTAGAGAGGATGGAAATGGATCAGAAGGATAAGCTTAAAAATATAAACAACTCTGAATGCTCCTTAAAGAAAAACGCATGTAAGCTCCAAACAATACGGCAGACTTTGGGATGAAATCATCATTTTGTTCAATAGGAGATATTTCAACATCAGAATCAGGTCAACGACAAAAGGTAGAGACCCTTGACATCGAGTACAGCTCTCATATAGAAGGGACTTTGTGGGTTATGGTTCATCCCATTTTGTTTATCTTGTCACTTCTTTGCCAGAATGCGGGGCCCGACCGCCCAGCACATCGTGTGCATTCTCAGGAATGCGCTCCGACCAGCCCCATTTTAAAGTTAAATTTTCAATACGGTAGTCAAAAAATAAAAATAAAAATAAGACTATAATACGTGTCAGGTGTAGTTAATTTGTCAACTGAAGTCATTTGTTTACTTTTAAATTATTCCTTGGCTTTTAAACAAAGATGCGCCATTCCTGGTCTGCATAACGACACGTACATCATGCAGAACACGGACCACGTGGCCCTAGTCAACGCCACCATTCCTGACCTTGACTTCTGTCACACGAACATGGCTGCTTCAAACGACACTTCCGGGTATTCGAAAAATGGAATCGCAATCGGCACGACGCCACATACTGCACTGTTCAGCAGGCCAACCGGACGGTCACCAAATTCTTTTACGGTGGACATTAATTTGACAGGCACGGGTTCTTCGAAAATGACGTGTTCAAAGTTTGTGTATGACAACTCAGTTTTTGAAACGACTATTGTAACAGAGGTAAACAAGGTTTTGCAGTGTGGGTTGTATGCGTGCGTGTGTGTGTGTGTGTGTGTGTGTGTGTGTGTGTGTGTGTGTGTGTGTGTGTGTGTGTGTGTGCGTGCGTGAGTGTGTGTGTGTGTTTGTGTGTGTGTGTGTGTGTGTGTGTGTGTGTGTGTGTGTGTGTGTGTGTGTGTGTGTGTGTGTGTTCATACAACTGTGTCTTCTGCTTGTCTGTCAGAATAATGTATATATAGTTCGCTGTCCAATGTATTATCAACCCCTTCCCTGCCACTGTACTTACAATTTTGTTTCTGAAATCTTTGTTAATTCAACGATCAAAAGTCAAACTGTCCGAGAAACATGGATACAAACTGGTCTCAGCAAGAGTCTTAGATCCTCATGAGCCCTCCGCGACAGTGGGGGTTGATGAGAATTGTTTCTTGCAGTTGGATCGTGTCTACATTTTCTCGGCTGTGAAGGGGTTAACTTATTGTCTAACATGCTAATGTTAATATTTTGCACAATCTACGAATTTCCTTTCGGAACAAAATAATTCATTGACACATTCGGGACTGACGAGCAGCAATCTAAATTGTCGGTATTATGCCACGTATCCGGATACGGTTTTCCTGGAATGAATTAACCATTGTCACCATTATATCGTAGTAATGCATTGATACACGTGGTTATTTGAATACAGTATGACATAACTGACAGGTTTTTTTCACCGACTGCAGATGAATCTCGTCTGTGAGAGAAAGGGCCTCCAGATGAATCTCGTCTGTGAGAGAAAGGGCCTCCCATCTCTGGCTAAGATGGTGCTGTTTTGCGGATCTATAGTCGGTACCTTTGTCTGCCAACCGCCGTCAGATTTGTGAGTGTTTGTATAATTGTAATTGCGAGGTTACGCTTACTGCGAGCGAGTCCCAGCAACGAACGAGAGCGAAGTCAAGGAGGATACTATATCAAGCTTGCCCCCATAAGCATAGACAACACTACAACATCTCAAAGAGGCATAGATCCTCATGAGCCCGGGGATCTATGCCTCTTTGAGATGTTTGGAGTGGCTCATGTGGATCTATGCCTCTTGAAGATGTTTGGAGTGTTGTCTATGTTTCTGGCACACACTGGTTATCCGCCGTGACTTCGCTGTCGTTCGTTGTTGGGTGTCGTTCGTAGCAAACGTAACCTCGCTAATGTTACGTCTTTAAGCCTGTTTTCTCATGTTTGACTTATCAGATGTCTTTGTTAGGACGGACTGGCAGGTGGCACACGATAGAATGTCGCAGAAACTTCTGAAATAGTTTAATTGTTGCAAAGTGTCTATTAACAGGGGCGGATCAGTTACCTCGAAAGGGGTGGGTTCGGAGAGGTGGGGGGGGGGGGGGTGTTCGAGCTTTTGGTTTGGGACCTTCAACCTGACACAAAAGGACTCCCCGACGCTAGACCTTTTTTTCCAGTGGCCGACAAGTCAAACAGCGGAAAGGGGGGGGGGGGGGGTGAGGGAGGGCAGCGTGTGTGTGTGGAAACTCGCAACAAAATTAAACGGAGGACTTTGTTATAGCATTTTAAAGATTTTTTTGCGGGGGATGAGGGGGGGGGGGGTGTTCGGAACCCTTGGAACCCCCTCCTCCCCCACCACACACACACGCACACAGATCCACCCCTGATTCACCCCTGTTTAAATACCACACCACTATAATCAGTACTTTTACAATCATAGAAACCTAGTTAAAAACACGAAAAGAGCGTTTTGTGTGCGTGCGTGTGCGTGTGCGTGTGTGTGTGTGCGTGTGTGTGTGTGTGTGTGTGTGTGTGTGTGTGTGTGTGTGTGTGTGTGTGTGTGTGTGTGTGTGTTCATTTTATTTTTATTTATTTTCAGGTTTGGTCGTAAAAAGATGCTCGTGGCTTCAATTGTTGTACATGCAGTTTCGTCCCTTCTCATCACGTGGTCTACTTACTTTCCTTTGCTCTGTGTCTTCATGTTTGCAAACGGCATGACGGTTGTGTCTGTCTTCTCAAACTGCTTTGTGATAGGTCAATTCATTTCGTTAACATGCGTGTTGTATTTCTTTTACCAATATAATTTACTGGCCGATGCACGAGTTGTCCGATAAGATTCAATGACTAGTGATGGGCCCCTGATGATGATAACAATCTCTCTGTCTTCTTACTGTATTAACCCTTTAGCAGTCAAAGGATTAACTCATTCACTGATTCAGTCCCGACACACCACAGCAAGACATGGATCGGGCATGATAGTTCAAGGATGGTGACAGAATAGCTTGGCGCCCATAGGCGCCAAGCTATTCTGGCACCAGTCTTGAACTACCATGCTCTATCTCTCCCTAGAATTGTAATACAGTCCTCCAGAGCGCAACTTAAAAATTTGGGGATTTCGATCTTGGGGTAGAATGTGTTAAGGGAATTACAGGTATTAGGTTAAAAAAAAAAAAACTCTGTGCACGAGAGAACAAAAATTCACATTTTGTTCTAAATTTCTTTTATGTTTAGGACGCCATGCAAGAGCTTTTAGACTTTGTTTTTGTGTGCTTTTAACTGAAAAACGACGGAAGCGTTTGGTTTTGTCTCGCCTGGTAGAGGCGGATCTGGGTGATCCTGCTAACCCTTCCCAAAATTTGAAAAGAAGAAAGAACAAAGAAACGAGAAGAATAATAGAAAAAAGAAACTGCCTATAGATGTTCAGCACATTTTGTTGAATTAAGAAGTACGTCATACAAAAACAGTAAACACCATAATTTATTCATCCATCAGATGGGCCTTTCTAACTTAACCCTTCACTACCAGTGATCATGAACTGCGCGTCGGAAATGACTGCACACTAACCGACACTTCTCGTGTTGAAGGCGTGGAGCTGGTAGGCCCTTCCAAGCGAGTGTACGCCGGCTACGTGATTGAGATCTTCTGGTCATTGGGCATGATCCTGCTGGCTTCTCTGGCCTACTTGCTGCGGGACTGGCAAGACCTGCAACTGGCCACCTCTGTTTTGCCCTTCGCCTTCCTCTCTTACTACTGGTAGGTACCGCTCTACAGCTCAGTCTATGGTCGAGAATCCGTTTTTAAGACGTATTTCAGCGCGCAGCACAACAGAACCCTGTTTTGAGCAATCACACTTGCGAGAGATCATATGTTTAAGTCATTCCAAGGCGCTCTGCATCAATAGCTGCGAAAATGTCGTATAGCGTTGCCGTCGACATTTCCGCAACTATTGATGAGGGGCGCCTTGAATGAATTAAAGACCATCACCTAGGTGGCTACAGACGCCTAAAAGATGGGTTTTAATGACAGGTGACACCACTATTTGCTGGCCAAGAGAGAGAGACACCTGACATTTAAGTTCAGTTTCTTCTTGTTGAATACGGTGCCTGCTCAAAACATGTTCTACTGTATTGATCTTTTGTATCACACTGACAGAAAGTAGAGATCGATTGTGTAAATTGGTATACATCGTGAAAACGCAATCCAGACCAAATAGGTGACTGCCAAGATAGTAAGATGCAGACAGCATCCACACGAAGAATGAAACACGTTTCAAAAAGACAGTTACGACACGATGTATTAGTCCCTTCACTGAAAAGTTAACCACCACCCAATTGCAAGAGGCATAGATCCTCATGAGCCCCCGGGACTGCGGGGGCTCATGAGGATCTTTGCCTCTTGCTGAAACCACTTTGTATCCATGTTCTTCTGACGTCCGGAGATTTTGACGATGAAGTTACAATGATTTCACAGTCTGAGTCCACTGGCAGTGAAGGTGTTAATATTACGGGTTAAACTTTTATTTTCAAAATAGACGTACACGCAAGTACACAATGTGCTACGTATCTGTTGATGATGGCAAGTGGCAACTGTCTTTTCATACTTAAAAGGGACGCAACCTACTGATTTTGACCTGATTCTGATTTATGAGTAAACTCTGTTTCTTTTGAAGTATCGTGACACTTCAGCAAGATTTGAAACGATTATGATGGTTCAAGGATAATATAGTTTGGTCTCTACATCCTTCTTTAAATCCTCCGCGACGAGCGCCTTTTGGACATAACTTACGTCTGACGACTGTCTGCCTTCAGTGAAACAGTCGTCAGATAAGAGGCCAAAATGTAAAAGAATTCTGCCCTATGATGGCAAAAGACAGAAAGTTCATTTTTGTGGAAAGCGATGAAATGTTACTTTTCACCAAAACTGACTTACTGTCCGTTTCCTTTATAAGCGCAGCATTACCATCTGGTAGACAGTCGTCGACTGTAAGGTCGGAATGTAATGTCAGAGAATTGGAATGAGTGGGTCTTTCCAGGACGGACGTTAACCATTTGACCGTCTAAGGTTGATCCCCGAGTCCCCCCGCTGGCTGCTGTCCAAAGGTCGGGTGGAAGAAGCAGAGGCCATTCTCCAGACGGCGGCCAAGGTGAACAAGGTGAGACCAGGTGCTTTGTGGGCTAATGCCATGACCATCCGGTGTCTAAGACTCATCTCTTGTTAGTTCATTCCAGACGTGCAGCATCCGGATACGCGGCATTAACCTCTCCCCTGCCAGCCGACGTGCATTTTGTTTGTGAAATCTGTGTTTACTGAACGACCAAAAGCTCTATCTGTCAAGAGAACATGGACACAAAGTGGTCTCAGCAAGAGGCATAGATCCTCATGAGCCCCCGCAATTGCGTGGGCTCATGAGGATCTATGCCTCTTGCAGTTGGGTGGTGCTCGCATTTTATCGGAAGTGAAGGGGTTAAGCACGTCGCGAATGTGTTAATAAATACATTAGCCCTTCAATCAAAGCCGGAAATTCTCAGTTTTGGGAATTGTCTGAAGATGACATTACAATCCTGGGAAAAGATGAACCATAAGAGTTCAAGTATCATTTTTGTCGAAATCATAGATCATTACGACGATGTTTTGTCACAAATATCGAAAACAAATGCTACTTAAGGCAAGTGCATTTCATTATTTTAACTAATTCAAGACGTGCTGAATTGACATGAAGCCGCTTACCTGAATTTTTTGTGTTTTTTTTTTTTTTATTTTATTATATGCTTGCTTACTTTTTGTGTAATCTTATTTTTCTTTTTAAATAGACCGTTTGATTATTTAAGAAGGAAGGGTCAGGGGATCTAACTGAATTTGTCTGAATTATTTCCCTTGGTAAGTGAACCGTTCAGTGCATGATTATTTCCAGTCATCTGACATTGGCGGAGACACGGGAACTGCCGTGCCACTGCTCATCTTCGGGCTGTCGTCCATACTGGCAGGCTGTCTGCTGTTCACTTTGCCAGAGACTCTCAACAGGCGCCTCCCCGAGACCATTGAAGACGCCATCAACTTTTCTAAGTATGTTGTCAATTTCGTGTGCAAACTTCCTTACTAGTTTAAAGCGGCTGCGCTCATCTCCGAGCGGTTACAGCAAGATAAGGCCGCTGAAATCTTAAGTGCGTTGGAAGGGAGGTAACATTGTTATTAGTACGAATATGACTGGAATAGTTCGCTCCCATTTTGTCACAGTCGAAGGTCAAAGCACACAGTCGGCCTCCCCTGCAGTTACATCTGTTAAAATGCCTTAGCTTTAGTCTGTCCCAGTCATCCCTTAATTTTTCAGTCCCATAAACAACACTAACCGCCCACTTGCTGCGCATTTGCCATGCACAAAATCAAAATAAATAAATAAATAAATAAAAAATAATGACATCACCCGTCTCATTTCCTAGCTATCAACATGATTCTGTACCAACCCTACATCCAAGCGCAGCCAAAACTGGTACACATCTCAAATCACTATCCGTTTGGCAATTTAAACTAGGCCAGAAAGATTCCGCTGGTTAAGCCAAGGCTGTTATGAATCAAAGCACCAAACATGTCTCTTCGCATCTATCAAGAGATTTTAAGCAAATTCCAGCATACTGCCTCTGTACAAAATGCCAAAGTAGGCAGATGTTTTAAAAAAAGAACACCGGTCCTCTTACTGCCTCACCTACCTCATTTGAATATGTAATGTGACCTGAATGCTGTATAGGTGTCTTCTTCTTTCTTTTTTGTCTTTTCTTTTTTAATTATTTTTGTAAAGCCCCATAAGCGGCTAGTGACAATCAAACAAAACAAAAACAGTCCTGGAATTCTCAGAAGGTAGGAATTCAGTGTGTTTTGTGTGGGGGAATCTAAATAATGCGGATCAACTGCACGATGGAGTCTCCGATCTGATCTACCTTGGTTCTATATTGAGCAGCAAAAATAAAATGCGACGTTTTCGGTACTGAAAGTGTCGCATTTCTTCTGCTCGTCAGTATATTTACTTTTACCCGTATTAAGATGTGACCAATGCCGCAACGATCATCCCGTGCCTGTGATCTGCACAGGGCAGACCATCTTACACCACAGTCAGCCTCTCCCTGCCTCACCATCCCACTTTCAAGCATATCTCATGTAGCCCACCACATGGATCGACCATGACAGTTTAACGGTAGTGCCAGAATAGCTTGGCGCCCATAGGCGCCAAGCTATTCTGACACCGCCTTTGACCTACCATGGTTGCTCTGTCCCATGAAATTGTAATACAGCCTTCAGAGGACAACTTCAGAATTTGGGAATATTCTTCTTGGGACATTCACCAATATATACACACCCCTCCACTCCAACCTTATGCATAAACAACCACCGGTACTGTACACGGTGCAGATGGCTGAGTACACAAAGGGACTAACGAATCTGTTTGTGTGTGTGTGTGTGTGTGTGTGTGTGTGTGTGTGTGTGTGTGTGTGTGTGTGTGTGTGTGTGTGTGTGTGTGTGTGTGAGTGTGTGTGTATGTGTGTGTGAGTGTGTGTGTGTGTGTGTGTGTGTGTGTGTGTGTGTGTGTGTGTGTGTGTGTGTGTGTGTGTGTGTGTGTGTGTGTGTGTGTATTGCAGACAGCCAGTCACTGAAGTGATTGTAAACGGCTACCAACCTACGAGTCAGGATGACCCAGAAGAGGAACTGAATGAACATGTATAGATTATCCAATACATTTAGCTGTCAGTGATTTAATTTATATGTTTTTATGCATGTACGTGTTTTGTTTTTTGTACTTCTCAGTATCCTAACCGATTTAACTCCACGACCGCATTTCTCAGGTGTCATCCAACGCCTATGTACTAATAGCTGGAGATGGATCGTCCATGATTATTCAAGGGTAGTGCCAGATAAGCTTGGTGCCTGATGGCGCTAATTTAATCTGGCGCTACCCTTGAATCATCATGGACAATCCCTTTCCTGCTGTAGTGCGTCGGGGCTAACTGGGTTAATGTACATATTGCATTTGTTCAGTTATGCGCTCCGGCCATGTACCTAATCTGGGCACGATGTGACCACACCCAAAGGTCAGAGGGCCTAAAGTTTACTTACTGGCTACCTACTTGTTTGACCTGGGCCATACCTTCTCTTAGCCCTATATAAATGTTTGTTTGGACCAAACTTCCTCTCGGCCCAGCGACTGTCAAGTTGCATAGTATAGAATTGTTGTTACAAGCACAGACGTTTTTTTTTTTTTTTTTTTTTTTAGCAAATAAACTAATAAGGATGCAGACTTGTAATGTTCACTTTTTGCGTACCAAATACAAGATATTAGTATTCGTAGTCTTCTTAGTATTTCTTGGTCATATCTTGCTTCATTCGACCCCCCCCCCCCCCCCGACTCCCCTCCAACTCCCTCCCCTCTCTCTCTCCCCATCCTGATGGATAAATTAGAGTGGGGATGGCGTGGATGGGGATCCACCTCACTCCCACTCTAATTTATTCATCAGCATTATTAAATCAAATAAACCATAAGGAAATAAAAACGCGATTTTTTCATCGTAGAGATTTTCGTCGTAAATATGCTTTGTTCCGTTTTATTTTGACACAGTTTGTTAGATAATCGATGACCCTTATATCACGAGATACTGAAAGTAAAATGGGGAACATTTGCATAGGACACAGCTGAAAATCAACCAGTGTGCAGTGTCACTAGGGTTCTTGTGAATGAAAATCCGGTCTGTTTGGTCTTGACCTACTTTTCATTTGCCAATGCGCCTTAAAAATCAACATGACTCACAAAAACGAAAACCAAACAGTTGTTTATTTCTATGTTAGAGGCCATATTTTTCCGATCAAATGGATATGGATGTGTTCTTCATTTCTTTGTCGATCACTGGAGCATGAAAAAATGGCTTGAAAGTACTTTACATTGCAGAAAATCTGATTTATTAAGAAAATGAGGTGCACGGGATTGTGTGTCAAGTGAATTTTATGCTTCAAATTTCTTTTGAGGCAGCTTAGAACATCATACGCAGTCCACAAAACATGTGAGATAAGGCATCTCACAGTAAACGTGCTTGTCACGGTGTGTCCAAGTTGATTAATTTCACCACAACTGAAACCCTGTGTCTTCCAATGCAGGAGTAGGCTCAACATGTAAAGTAAAGAAAAAAGATACTTTTCTTGTTTTGTTATATGGATGGATCTTCGCTTGCATTTGCTGACACATTT
Source organism: Semisulcospira habei (assembly GCA_036245525.1). Classification (NCBI taxonomy): domain Eukaryota; kingdom Metazoa; phylum Mollusca; class Gastropoda; family Semisulcospiridae; genus Semisulcospira; species Semisulcospira habei. Next base: position 129,583,549 of record BTPG01000006.1, read on the forward strand.
CGCGTTTTTATTGCCTCTGGGTATACTTTGTCTGTTTCCGAACAGTACAAACTGTCCACTAAACTTGAAATGGCCTATGTTAGCACATATCTTTTTTTCACCCGTAACTCTTGCTAAGTTTTTCCAAAAGAATTGTACATAACCACATTTCCAACAGACATGTTCAATGCCTTCTTTGTCATTCGTGCAACCATTACATTTACCAGTACTTCGAATACCAATCTTTTGCAGTATTATATTTGTACCAATAATTATAAGAATAATTCTAGTCTGAAGCCACTTCAGTTGACGTTTTTTTCTGTTGCATTTTCTGTAACATTTTCTTCCATATCACACCTGACTTCTTTTTCTTTATCCTATCTATCTAAGCATTGTTGATTTGTGTTATTCATTGTCAGGATCGTAGTAGGCCTAACGCTTTGAGCCCTTTTGCAGTGAATAAAGGAATTGCATGCATTTGGGTTTATCATTCATGTTGTTCTTTTTTAATGTGGATGTTTGTGTTGTGAATATATTTTTGTATAACTTAAATGAACCCTGCACATGTATGAAATAAGTGTGTATGTTTGTTGTTGTTTTTTTTTGTTGTTGTTTTAACCTGTTCAGTGCAGAACAAATGTAAACACCACCCAACTGCAAGAGTTACAGATCCGCATGAGGATCTCTACCTCTTGCTGACACTACTTTGAATCCATGTTGCTAGACAGATGGGATTCTTGGTGCTGAATCAACATAGATTGCAGAAACACAATCTGCGTCAACTGGCACTGATCAGGTTTATTCAGTGTACTTCTTCGGCTGGACTACCTCATTAGAGAGATGACCATTGTAGTGTAACTCTTTCTGGCCCATTGTTTATTCAAAATGCTTTTTTTCCAATCTTAATATTACCATTCAAAAACATGGGCTTTGCCAACACATCTTCTGTCGTTTTTGGTGCCACTTTGCACCTTTTGGAACATTCAGCCCTGACGCAGTACAGCAGGAGATGCGTCGATCATGATAATTTAAGGGTAGTGCCTGATTAGCTTGGCGCCGACAGGCGCCAAGCTAATCTGGCACTACCCTTGAATTATCATGGTCGATCCATCTCCTGCAACAGGTGCATAGTCGTTAGATGACGCCTCCAAAATTTGGGAAATACGTGCCTCGGGCTGGATGCGTTAAACACATAAGACATCTCTGTATGTTTTATTTTGTAGTATAATAGTGGCTAACAAAAGTTCAACTGCTTGAGATCTTCATGAGATTTCTTACTAAAATTTGACAAAAGACGTTCAAGTCTCATGAAATAACCAGGGCGTTTTCACGGATCACGAATATATTATTTGGTTTTCACGTTTCATGACGACACCTTCTGTCACAGATCACGAAGAAATGCAATCACGAAAACCGATGAAAACGCCCATCACGAATAACGATTTCAGCGCCTCTACCCCCCCCCCCCCCCCCCCCCCCCCCGCCCCCTTTTTTTTTTTTAAAGGCTCTTATTGTCCCCGTCTAAAAGGCTCTTATTGTCCCCGTCTAACTGGTGACCTAATTACCTTCTTCTGACGCACTTTCGATTTCACATCTGGAGCCAAACGAATTAAACTGGTATGTCAAGTTTGTGTTTATTGCATGGACGTGAGTCAACAATGGCAGCTTGGCGCTGTGCCTGGCTGACTTGACACATTCACGACACCGGGTCTGTCGCGCACTGCAATGGGCTGTCGTGGTCAGTCAAACAACTGCCTCTTGGCTCTGGGGCAGAAGGCGGTGGCACAGGCACTCATGCCCGGCCAATGGCGGTCATTTTTTGAGACACTAAAATCTAGATGAAGCAACTGATTCAAATTTATGGCGGAATTTTTACAAAATACGGCTAAGAAACGGATGGTGAGAGAAACCTGAGAAAGCATTTCCAGGAACAGAGCCGAAGGCACCACACACTCGATCGTCTCCGGAGCAGAGGTGCGGTGAAGGGCGGTGGACGTCTGGCTGACTTAAAAAGACATGAAAGATCCACCGGACCAACATTGGTACCATATCAAAAGGAACCCATAAATTCCGTCGTGACCGAACTGAACTGAACTGTTGCGAATGTCATAAATAAAGGTAATAACGTACCTGGAGAAGAGACCTGCTGACACAATGCCATTTAATGTTTTGAAGA
>BTPG01000006.1:129590703-129605703 GCA_036245525.1 Semisulcospira habei
TGCTTGCGCTCTCGGTCGTTTTTGGGAGTCGTTTGTTGTAAACGAATCCTCACTGGTACCTGAGTTAACATGTGCTAAAAAGCAAACGCACCCTTGATGAAATATTGTCAAAAGTTGCAATTTGCGATATTAATACACGCTCCAATAGTGCTATAAGTTATTACTTACAACAACGTCACAAGTAAAGCGCGACTCGAGCGGCCTTTGGCAGCTAAGACATCCACTGCAATCGGAACAGCATTTCGAGTCACCTCCACAGTCGCCATCATGTTGACACTGTCGCTTTGGGCAATGACGGATTAGCGGCGGAGCGCAGCGGATCACAGCAGAAGGGCATGTTCCCGGTTCTAAAAAAGAATATTTTGATGTATTTGTTAATTCTGTTGCCGGCGATGTGGGTGTTTATTGTTGCTAATAGTGGTAGTAGTGGTAGGAGGGTTGGTGATAGCGTATGCTGTTTTACATACGCCTGAACTAGATAAATAAGTATGCTTTGAAATTAACTCATTTAGCCCGACGGCCGTATTTCCCAAATTTTGGAGGCGTCATCTAATGACTATGCACCAGTTGCAGGAGATAGATCGACCATGATAATTCAAGGGCAGTGCCAGATTAGCTTGGCGCCAACAGGCGCCAAGCTGATCTGGCACTACCCTTGAATTATCATGGTCGACCCATCTCCTAGAGTTGTGCGTCAGGGCTGAATGGGTTAAAGGAATATCATAACTTTTTAAAACTTAGTTTCATTCAAATTTGCCTGAAAAAAAGAAATATAAGTGTGCTGGTTTGTGAACGTTAACTCATTCAAGGCGCCCTGTTTCAATAGCTACGTAAGCCCTGCAAGACCATAGACACTTTGCTGCCAGTGATCACGAATTTCGCGTGTGAAACAATTGCACACTGACCGACATTCGGACAAATAACGCAGTGTAAATGGGACCATAAATAGACATAACGAACACAGGACTAACTAGAGACATACATCATCATGAGCCCCCGCGAATGCAGATAGGTAGCGTTCGCCACAGTTGCCCCAGCAGTTAAGGGAGTTAAACTCCCAGAACTAAATAACTCCCAAGGGTTAAAACGTCAGGCTCTTACAACCTCAGGGTTGCAGGTGCAGAACCAGCGTATGCACCTACGCCCAGAATTGCACACAAAAATAGTGTACGTACTTCGCACAGTAGAAACACAGCGGGCTCGTGGGTTGCAGCCCTTGCCATTACACGGCTCTTCCACGCAAACCTGGCCAAGCGGACATACCTGTGAGGACAGATGAGACACAAATCGCAGACTAGTACACAAACCTGACTAAATTTTCTTGGCAGGACATAGAACAGACAGAAAAAAGGTTACCTTATTCGAGACGAACTGCATCCGGATACGCCCGACCTTTTTAAGGCTTCAGTTCGCAAAAGGCTTTTACTGAGCTTCAGTATACATACCCACTTACACCGTGACCACCCTATTGTCCCACCAAATGCTTTCTTTCGTCCGTTCAAAGCGAAAAGAAGCCCACCGAAATCTTGTGACGGGTACCGTGAAAAGATTGCTTCTGATAGGCAATGGTAGCTGACGTCATAACTATTCTATACGACCTTAGGTCAACTGCATAATTATAACCAATCAGATACAAGATGGCGGATGAACCAGCGAAGAAAAAAAAGAAAGTATCATCGACTCGCGCCGACAATGACAAAATCGGAATTTAATAAAAGAAAGAGAAAGAGAGACAAGATACCCCTAAGTAGAATTGACATCGGACAAGGGAATATGGACACGTGGCAACGCGTAAAGCAATAGCTTGGCTTGAAGGCCCACCCGAAATATGTCGCTTTCTTGCTGAATCAGGAAGTAATCAATGGTCTTTGTCGATCTTCTTATAGTTCCGCGAGCACTATTGACTTTCAGAATTCACGATCTTCAGTAGAATTTATCTCTTACTGATTTCACAAGATTTTCAACCTGTTGTGTCATATAGTTACGAGCTAGTTATCACATTGTATGCTCAGAATCTGAAAACTACGGTGTGTCTCAAAGTTGCACATTGCTGGTCGTAACATGTGCGGGCTCTCATTCACTCGTTTCAGAGAGGTAGTGTTTCTGCTGCAATGGTGCATTTGTCGTTTCCAGTAATGTTTTCAGTTACGTAGACTTCGATGTGTGAGATGTGAAATTGACTGCAGTGCAGAAAGTGGGTATAAATACCAATGTTCTGTTTCAATGATGGAAGACTGTGCGTGTCTCCGAGGGATAAAGGATCAAAGGTCAAACTAGGCACCGTGGACGCACTCTCGCTTTGCGAGAGGAGTCCAACAAGTCACGTTCTCGGTGCACGACGCAGCACGATCGTTACTAGTAAATACTAGCAGGTCGAGCGGAACCCGCATTGTGATTCTTGACAACATAGCGAGTATGGAATGTTTATTATACTTTCTCGTGAAAAATTAAGTCAAAGGGATGCCGGAGAACATCAGTACACATGTACACTGACACGTGTGTACACCACACCGATGACCTGGTGACCTGCAGTATTGCGATACACTGATAGTTGCCCGGGTTCTGCCTTGTGACATAGGCTCATAAATATGCATATTAATTCAAAACGAAGTCGATGCAGACGATAAATCCGCGACTGACTCAGGTACAAAAACAATACACATTCCAAATGATGAATTTCGACATTTGGCATTGTACTTACATCATAAAGCTCTAAGATAGTACACAAAGGACCCATACACATACTGTCAGCAGTATCTGTTGCAGACAGTTTTATGACTGTGTTGGGATGCTTGATCCTGGGGAATATAACTTTAAGCCGAGTATCTGAATGCCATTCGTCTCGAACGAGGTAATGTTTCGTATTATATTCGTATTTGTGACGTTCTTGATGTGTCAAGATAAACGGTGCTGCACAAAAGGAACTATGACTTAAAGGTAGACTTTAAAGTCTCCAGATAATAAAGGGTTACTAGTTGGCAATATCTACTTAAAAAATGTTCTTACTATGTCTTACACTAATGCTGAACAAAATGATCGCCGTGATCTCCAAAATGGTCTCTAACGTAATTTATGAAGTGTCAATTTTGTAAAATGAAATACGTTTCTGCTCTTCTTCTCTTTTGTGCGCAGAAGAGTACCTCCATTACAAACAAGGGGAAATGGAAAACCTCAACTTGCACCTATTCACACGGATTGTGAAAAGAAGAATAGAAAAGTCTTATTTAGGCAAGACAACATTGACAACCGCTTGTACCGGAAAATTTTAACAATTCAAGTTCAGCATGGGGCAAATCGCTTATTATTTTAATCATTCAGCCCCGACACACCACAGCAAAACATGGATCGAGCATGATAGTTCAAGGGCGGTGTCAGAATAGCTTGGCGCCCATAGGCGCCAAACTATTCTGGCACCACCCTTGAACTATCATGCTCGATCTGTCTCTAGAATTGTAATACAGTCCTTCAGAGGGCAACTTTAAAATTATAATCGCTCAGCAAGTGTTAATCGAATTGATTTTGCCAGAGCAGTGGGCTTTCAACCTTGTTTTGACACGAATCCACCGGCGGAGTAGGTTGTCGGTTAGCGCACACGTGACAACCGTAGCATGGATCCTTGCAACACTTCCCGTTGGGGCCGCAGTCCGAATCAAATCCCACTCTACAAAAGACGATGCACTCCACTGGGTCCGGGGAGATGGGAGGCCGACAGTCAAAAACCGGACAGCCGTCTGGAGGAGATATTCAAAGTTCAACGTTAAAGATAAACTCTGTGGTAACTCCCGTAGAAATGATGATGTCTGTGAAATGATGTCCATGATAAATGCACCGCCGCTTGTCTGAGATGTAACTATCAATTGGATGCCGACAAGTGGCATAAAACCTAATGAGCCCCCGCAACTACGCGGGCTTATGAAGATCTATATCTCTATATGCTGGAGGGTGCGCTAATTTTTTCAGCCGGTTACTCCAATAATTAAGATTTTTTTTAATTCTGTCTTCAGCACGCAACATAAAACATTTATATACTGCGGAGCAAAAGAATTGCAACATTTTTGGAATCACCGGAAACACTAAAGTGATTCAACTGAGTCAACAACGTAGCGTTTCTTTTGCTGGTCAGTATACAAACATTTAAATTGCATGTAACGGTATTCACATATCTATTGAATAGCTTAATCCGTTCACGCAGTTTGTTTGTTTGTGTGTTGTTGTTTTTGGAGGGGGTGTTTTTGCCATCTTAATTCAACACAATCAAATCCTAGATGTTCCAGGAACATGCAATCAAAGTGGTGTCAGCAAGAGGCATAGATCGTCACGAGCCCTCGCCATTGCAGGGGAACATGATGATCTATACCTCTTGCAGATGGATGGTCTTTATAATTTCTCGGGCACTGAACGGCTTTAGCTCAATCATTTATTCACAGCTTACAAGCATACTTGTACTCTTGAATTTCCGCCACTCCAGCAGCCCAAATGAACTTGAGCCCAAATGAAACCAATGACGCCTATGCACTGCGCCCCTTATAGAGCTCACTGACACATTGGCAGATCTGCCAGGCTTTTTCAATAGGAGATATTTCAACATCAGAATCGGGTCAAAGACAAAAGGTAGAGTGTCTTGACAGCGAGAACAGCTCTCATATAGAAGAGACTTGTGGGTTATAGTTTGTTTTTATAACAAAACTAAAACGAAGTTGATAACCGACTTCAACTTTAATTTTTTAAAATTTTCCTTTCGTCATGACAACAATGGCTCAGCCTCTGCCCTCGGGACATTTTAACATGACCCACTTTAAACCTATCAAAATATACCCTAATCAAGCCCCACTCACGAACACTGACACATTTACTCCTTTAAACTTCACGCTGACCATGCTGAATGTTCAAAAGCTTGCTGTTGCTATGCGTCTGATCCGGTCATAGCTTATAGTAGTTTCAGCATGAGCGTTGCAGGTCAGTGGTAAATGAGGACTGAACAGGGTATATGTTACAACTTTTAAGTAGCTCTTGTCCATGATTTCCCAAGAATATTGGCTTACCAACTTTTAAAATAAACGATCTGCTTCGTCCCATGACAGGTTTTACCAAAGAGGCATGCGAAAAACCTTGACATGTTAGTTCAGGGTTTAACAGCACCGGAATAATAATGGACGGCCCTAGCGGGCGGGGTACGGGGACAGCTATTAAATATGAGTACAACCTGAACACTGATCAGTTCGGCCGCACTGCAACTGTGCCACTTTGATTTAGCAGGACCTTTTATTACAAGTTTTAACGGAAATACTATCTGAACAAACACGTCGTTTTGTCTAGACGACCTTTATTTGCTGGTTGGTTGGTTAGTTAGTTCGGGGTTTAACGTCCACGGCACCAAAGTGATAATGGACGGTTGGGTTAGAGGGACAGGGAAATCTATTGCCTATGGAGTACGACCTGTACACTGATCAATTCAGGCGCACTGCAACTGTGCCACTTTGATTTACCAGGACCTTTCAACGGACATGCTGGGGCCGGGACGGGGACTCAAACCCACGACCCGGTGATTCCTTTCACTCTCTTGCTCCGACGTTAACCGCCTGAGTTATTTCGGATACTCATATATGCACAACATATCGCCAATACTAAAACTGAGGCACGCCATATTTTACTGATCTCACCCCTAGCACAGCGAGCAATACATCCCTAAAGCTATATGTGATGTTTCCGCCGAAAAAGACATAAACATTCAAAAAGCAGCTAACTCAGTAAATTGTCTTGTAATCACATTTAATATTTAAAAACAAAAGCTTCGCCAAAAAGCCAAAGATGTTAAAAACGCACTGATCAGGGGAGTTCAGTACAGACAATGTGAGCCAGACTACCACTAAACCATCGAGGATTCCAAAAGGGAGATAAACAAAATCGTCTTACCACAAAATACACAATAAATACCCCGCTGAGAAATAACGTTATCTCGCTAAAATTGTACTGTTAACTTAACCAAAGTTGGTTTTGTTGACATCTTTCGACCAAAATTTGTGGTCGACCAAACACGTTTTAGGTCGAATTCATCCACATTTTTTATGGATGTTGACCGTGAGGAAATCTCGACCAAAGTGTGACTTTCGTACAATTCTTCAAACGAAGTCTGTGAGCACACCATCACCTTTTTTTTTTTTTTTTTTTTTTTTTTTTTTTTTTTGTTACGTGCTCCATTGTCTGATAGTGAGATAAATCAGTGGATGGTCCTCGTCTCTCCAGCTACCACCCACCCCAACCATTTCTCCGGCAAACTCATCAATCCCCCCTCCCCCTCCCCCACCCTCCCCCTTCCGCCCCACCCCATGTCCTTCAGTCAGGTCACTGTAGGGCTTATCGGCCCTTTTCGGCCCACGCCGTTAGGTCCTTTAGTCTTTCGCTGCACATATACAGGCGATCCCAAACACCCACACTTATACCCCCCCCCCCCACCCCACCCCACCCCACCTGAAACAATAACTCAGGTCTCTGAACAGTACACGAATTCCTCAATCAAAGCTTGCCAATGGCGGTTTGACAAAACCCGAGACATGATTTGCCGGCCACCAAATGCATGTTCACTTCTTGTTGTTCTTTTTGTACTTCTTACAACGTGTAGTGCATAACATGAGACAAAATCATGTGAAAAGCAGTGAACTCAGAACCTTCTTGACACAGTTTCAGACGCTTATTCTGCAGACTGCCATATTTTTAAGGTATATTTACATCTTGTCTTAAGACCTTGCTTTTAGTCTGGCTGACCAGATTTTTACCCATCCCGCCGTGAGATGGCCTTAGTCGCCTGCTCGGCGTTAAACACCAATAATCAATCAATGCAGACTATCGCGCACTTGTATATAGTTGTCAGTGACGGGTTACCTTCCCTAATGATACTTTCACATAGTAAAATTCGTTGACTCGTCAAAGGGGAGTAATTCCGGGCGCGATATCTCAGTGGGTGCGTACACATGGGACTATCGCAAAAATAACGTCAGTACCTGGGTGTCCCGATCCAGTTTTATTTCTACATGCTTTCATTCGCGATAGCTCAGAGGGTATGTTTACATAAGTCAGCATATATCGCAACCGTATGATTTTATACGCTAAATGCACATGTTCATTTGTGTTTTATTTGAAAATGAAGACATAAACCTGCAGTGTGTATGATATCAAATTCTCATAATATGTTGTTGCCCGGGCCTTTTATATCAACTGCCAAACCACCTCTCGTACCTTGTGTCCTACATTTCTGTGTCCTACTCAGTTGTGTATACTGATGCAGATGAGTTGGACATGATAGGCCGGGAACGCACGTGCTCGTTAAAAAAGAATCGTTTCCTATCAGCCCTCACCCTGTTCAACAGGAGACTGATCGGCCATGATAATTCAAGGGTAGTGCCAGAATATCAGTCTTCTGCCTTGAGCTTAGTAGGCGATGGCGCACACGCGGTGGCGCAGTGGACATGCATTAGTCAAAGCTACTATCATCCGGCCCCTATGGGAGCATGGTACTGACCGACCATGTCGAGTTTGGCGCATTAATTAATCTATGCGTCATTAACATAATAACAGGGAACCGTTCGACCATGATGGTTCAAGGGCAGTCCAAGAATATCGTCTAGTAAATGCCTCCAGGCGCCCTGACATATAAGAGCAGCTAAAATACCGATGGACCATGATAGTTCACGGGTAGTACCAGAGTATCTTGGTGCCTCTAGACGCCCTGACATTTTACAGCATGGTACTGATCGATCGTGATAGTTCAAGGGTAGAGCCATAGTATTTTGGTGCCTCTAGACGCCCTGGTATTTTACAGCATGGTACTGATCGGTCATGATAGTTCAAGGGTAGAGCCATAGTATTTTGGTGCCTCTAGACGCCCTGGTATTTTACAGCATGGTACTGATCGATCATGATAGTTCAAGGGTAGAGCCATAGTATTTTGGTGCCCCTAGACGCCGTGGTATTTTACAGAATGGTACTGATCGATCATGATAGTTCAAGGGTAGAGCCATAGTATTTTGGTGCCCCTAGACGCCGTGGTATTTTACAGAATCCCCAGTAGCAAAACGTCATCTGGCCCATGACGGCCGCAGTGTGCCCGTGCACAGCAGGGCGTGGTCCCACTGAGGCCGTCATGGTCCCGAGGACCTTTGCTTACTGGGATAGTACTAAGCGTTTATGCGGAAAGTTCAAGGTTAGTGCCAGACTCACCAGTCGGGCGAGACTGAGCATCCTAAAACATAAGTCACTGAAACTGATGGACCATAATAGTTCATGGGTAGTGAAAGAACTGGTAATGCCAGACTAATTTTTCGCCTTCGGGCATCCTGACACATGGCAGCAGTTAGGGCACTGATCAACCATGATCGTTTACGGTTAGCGCCAGATAAGGCACCACCACTATACACTGATATTACTGCGGGAAACGTATTCACGGTACTGATATATTGTGTCCATCGAAGTAAAACGGTTGGACAACTTCCGTGGGACATCAGGGACACAAATTCAGTCGTCCATATCGTTATTCGATATCACGGTCCAGTGTTCAGTGACCCGCGCTGGACGAAAAGGAATTTGGTCAGACGAATACGCTGTTGTTAAGAAATCGCTGCGTCGAGATCGCCTTACTTTGCTCAAGTTTACACCTTGCAGTAAGTCGAAGTTACAAAAACTAAAGCTACCTTGTAATTTTCTCACGACTTGGACGTACACACTGCCCACAGGCGCAGGCTGGATATGTTACCAAACGTTTTCTTCAAGCGTCGCAGAACAACAGTATTGCTAGAGTTTTCAAGAAAGTGTGTTTGACAACACATTAGTGAAACTGTGCCGTTGTCTGCGCTTGCAACAAGAGTTCTGCTGAGCCACGTGCGCTGGCAGTTCTGCCTGAAGGAAGTACGGCCCAGTAAACATTTGGTAGGTCCAATTAAGAGGACTGGATGGAATAATTTGGCACCCAATTTTTTGTGTTGTCAACGACATAATTATTGTCTGCTTTGGCAGTGACGGGGCTAATGCTGTACTAAGTGAAGAATCATAAGAAATAGTCAAACACTGTACGGATTTCAGGCATTCGGTAGATCCAATATTCTGGTTTTTTTTACACAAGAACTGCAAGCATGTCCAGAGAAAGTCTGGTTCCTGCCGGACCGTTAAGCAACATACAACCAATCTCTGTGTGTGCGTGCGTGCGTGCGTGTGTGTGTGTGTGTGTGTGTGTGTGTGTGTGCGTGCGTGCGTGCGTGCGTGCGTGCGTGCGTGTGTGTGTGTGTGTGTGTGTGTGTGTGTGTGTGTGTGTGTTTATGACAGTGACTAGAGCCCGCGTTTGAGGACGGACAAGCTTGAAATTGTATGATATTGTCCATAAAAGAATTTTATATATATATATATATATATATATATATATATATATATATATATATATATATATATATATATATATATATATATATATATATATATATATATATATATATTAAGATGATTATTGGATTATTGGCGAGAAAATGTCCGTTTCACAAAAATCGGTTGATCCACGCTGGAGTCCGTAATTTTTCTTATTTATTCTACATATATTGCATATAGCTAGATAAAAGGGAGATATTGAATGGGTGCGTTAACCAGCATCGTACCTCTAGAAAGTTTTGAGTTTTTTTTTTTTTTTAATTAATATTTTCATGTTTTTGTGATTAATTTCACGAATTATTTGGGATTAATCTTAAAACAATTGAATCTTTTTTAAGAGAAAAAAATCTTCTCATTAATGATCGCATGATTTTTCATATTTGGTATTTACATAAGCCTACAGTTTTTCTCGGCTGTCGGGTACGATTAGGTAAATTGTGACCTGTATGCCCTAAGTGTGAAAATCAGACAATTTTCTGCACCACTCTATCGGAAGTCATTTGTAAAACAGCTAACATAACTTTAATTTTTCTATTACGAAAAAAAAAACTATCTTCTCATTAATACTCGCTTGATTTTTCATAAACAGTGTTTGCATAAGCCTGCTGTTTGTCCCGGCTTTGGGGAAAGATTAGGTCAAATTGTGACCTGTAAGCCCTAGGTATGAAAATCAGCAAGAAACTTGCAAAGTCTGATCTTCTAATAAGTGAAATGTTAGTACTGCGATAAGTGACGTAATGACATCGAGTCGTTACTATGAACTCTGCGTCGGACTAATGATGCCATGCCGCATGACGTAAAGCTTGAAGTGACGTCATTTCGCTGCTGGTGCTATTATTATTCTTCAGAATAGTTATGCTACGCCAAATCACATAGCTTACGAATGGCGGGAATCGCCGTATGTCTGTCTTTATTTCTGTGTGCCAGTGTGTGTATGTGTGGATCAGAGGGTGGGTTAGAGTAGAAGGAGACGGATCCTGTCGCTACACGAGCCCACATAACGTACTAATGGCGGGACGCGCCGTGTGTCCGTCTTTATTTGTGTGCGCCGACGTGTGTGTTCATCAGAGGTTGGCTTAGAGAGGAAGGGAATGGATCAGTAAAATAAACCTAAAAAAATATGAACAACTCTCAATGTTCATAAAAGATAAACGCCTTTGAGCTCCAAACAATACGGTACACTTTGGGAAGAAATCCTCATTTTGTTTTAAAGTTCTGAACCCCCGGCACCCATCCCGCATGCATGCTTCAGTAAGTCAGAAAGTTTTAACTTGGTCATTGGTCGATACTGCACATTTCTTTCCCCTGGCAGTGCTTTTATCTACTTTACTGTGTAATCTTTCTATTCACATTCATTTTAATCACTTTTTCAAATCAACAAACCACTGGATATTCATTTCTGTTACTTTTCTTTTAATCGAGCAACACAGAAACTTACCTATTTGATGTGTTTCCTTCAATCTCCTAATTTAATGAAAATTGCTGCTCTACACAATCCATGGTTTGCGCAAACCGTGAGAAAAGGACACAGACTCTAAGTAATGTATTATAGTATTTAAGTAAGTAATGTATTATAGATAATGTACTAGTTAGGTAAATAAAGTATTATTTTGGTAAATAAAGTATTATTTAGGTAATGAATGGAAAACAAATTTATTATCTATATGTTCTTAGTAATGCTGGGCAAAAGGGCTAACTAAAACTGATTATGAAGTGGGAAGGTGTAAAATTAAAGACATTTCTGTTCTAATGCGCCTTTATAAACAGGAGTGTACCTTTGGTTACCCTCAAAATGCAGTGAAAAACCTCTGGTACATGTGCCTAAACACATTGATTATGAAAAGAAGGACAGAATCGTCTTAAATGAGGCAGGACAACATTAATAACCCGTTGTATTGGCGAATTTTGCAAACAAAGCGTACCATGCAGCAGATCACTTCCACAAACTCTCTCTCTCTCTCTCTCTCTCTCTCTCTCTCTCTCTCTCTCTCTCTCTCTCTCTCTCTCTCTCTCTCTCTCTCTCTCTCTCTCTCTCTCCCTCCCTCCCTCCCTCCCTCCCTCCCTCCCTCCCTCCCTCCCTCCCTCTCTCTCTCTCTCTCTCTCTCTCTCTCTCTCTCTCTCTCTCTCTCTCTCTCTCTCTCTCTCTCTCTCTCTCTCTCCGCTTTCGCATGTTGTGTCGGTCTGGTATTCTGCATCATGTGGCCTAGTGTCGTTTGGTCCGGGATTGCAGATTGACACATTGTTTGGCCATTATGCGTCACTTAGTAATTCCAGTGTAGTGTTTGTCTGTGATTTTGCATCCTGCGGCCTGGTGTCATTGGGTCCGGAATCGCAGACCGACACATGAGCTTATAGCGTGCTAGGTTGTGCGACATCTAAGTTGGTCTGTTATACTGCATTCTATGGCCTGGTGCCATTGGGTCCGGAATCACAGGAACAACACACAGTATTTCCTGTGGGCCACTAGTTGTGTATGACGCATTATTCTTTTCTTTCCTTTTCATTGTCCTTGCCTTGAACTTTCTATTTGTCTATAATATATCGGTTGATGTATTGTTTTCATTTGTTTATTGCGGTTGCTTTGCTTTACATGTTGAAGTTTGTTTGCATTGGGTCTATATTGTTGCTTTTTGCATAGATTTAGGTCATTACTTTTGCACATGCATGTAAGCCACAACCTACACTTAAGTGTTCTGCCTATATCCTCCTTTGATTCTGTGTTACATGCACTGAATGAGAGTGACAATTGATTTAAGTGTGTGACATCCCTCCCCACTTGATTGTGCCCAAGGAATGTATGTGGTGTGTTGTGTTGCATATAGCTAGGTCTGAGTATGGATGTTACACACGAACGCGGTGTGAATGCTAGTAAGTGGTTTGACTGTGCGCATGTAAGTGTCCCTGTCCCTAGTGTACCCATTGTATGGATGAGCGAGAGTCTGGGTACGACTGTGAAACCAGAGGTATGAAGCGTGTTTGTTTGTAAGAGTGATGCGAGTGCATGCTACCTAGGTTGCCTGTATGTGTCGTTAGATGCGTATGATTGTATTTGCGGTGTGACTGTAATAAAAGTGACCAAAAGGACTGTTGTGTGTATGTTACCATATTTAGAGAGATAAATGGTTTCACCTGCTATATGTTGTGTTGTAGTCGTTTCCCCTTTTACTACACGTTCTGTTACTGGTAGCGTTCGTATGATTTGCTTACACTATGGTCATGATGCCTTAATGCCCTGATTTGCATGCTGATTTCATGCTTCGTTGCCATTTAATATCATGATGTGTGGTATGTTCGATCATGTGTATCTTTGATGATTATGTGACGCCTTATATTGATCTTTTGGTTTTAATTACAAATTAGAGACAGCCTGATGCTTCGGCCTTAGTTATGACTCGAATTAATAAGTTGGTTCATTTAGTGAATACGGTATTTGTATGATGCAACTTTCTGGCATCATTTCTGATAATATGTTTTGTTGTATTTACTTGTCCTAGGTGCTGTTTTTCCGTTATTTGATAAACTGCAAATAAAGTACGTCAACGCGACCTCTGCTTCGGCTTCTTGTATTCCCCAACCTAATTCACCCACAAACACCGGGTGCACACAAGTTCACACATACAAGGACCGTTACTTTTCTGTTTGTTTATAAATGATCTTCCACTTCATATATCCAATCCAAATACCGAATGTGACATGTTTGCCGATGATTCAACTCTTCACGCTGGCGGGAAAACTGTACCTGAAATATCAAGCAATCTACCGCTTAGTCTTCAGGAGGTCTCACTGTGGTGCAAAAATAATCAAATGTTTGTTAATCCATCCAAAACGAAAAGCATGCTAATCACAACACGCCAAAAGCATCAGCTCCACCCCCATTCACTTAGCCTCTCTTTTGATTCAGTTCCCATTGAGCAAGTCAAGGAATATCGCCTCCTCGGGGGTAATTGTTGACGACCAACTGTGCTGGTTGCCCCATCTAACACAACTAGGGAAAATATTATCAAAGAAGCTATTTTTACTGTCAAGATTAAAATCTATCATTGATACTAAGACACGTAAGCTATTTTTCAACTCCTACGTAAAACCTCACATTGACTACACATCTACTATTTGGGACGGCTGTAGTAAGGCTAACCTTAAGCGGATTAATTCTCTATACAATCGCGCAGTTAAACTGATCCTCCCAATCACCTCTCTAACTTTGGTGGACAAAATTCAGGCAACAGGGCTCCTTCCTTTACATCAACACCTTACGTTAAATAAGTGCGTACTTATGCACAAAGCACTGAACGGGAAAGCCCCCCCCCCCCCCCTCTACCTGACTAAGCTTTTCACTGAGAGCGAAAAGGTTTACAGCACTTTGAGGAACAGTCTCGTCATTGAACGGCCCCGAATTGACTTGTTTAAATCCAGTCTTTCGTACGCGGGTGCCTATTTATGGAACTCACTTCCTCCACATATACAGCAAACGAGACATCTTCCATTGTTTAGGACGAAAGCTTTTAAATACATCTCTGAGCAAACTTGAAAGAAACGTAGATAATATGTTCAAAAGAGCCATGTCAATGATTTCCTGTATTCCTCCGTTGCACTTGTTAGTTTTTACATAATAATTATCTCTCTTTATCGTAGTGTTTTGCCTGTTCACTTAATTCCAACACATGAGTAGCTGTATCATAAGCGTGCAGTCGCTTTCTATAAACACACTTTACATCGCACCCCCCCCCCCCCCTCCCCACCAAGACCCTGTCATTTTGCTCTGTGTGTGTGTGTAATCTTCAGCGACTTTGGAACTTGTATCGGAATGTAACACCACAAGTGACCTGTGGGTGTAGCCGCTTGTTTTGTGCTGTTAACATATTGTTTTAATGTTGCTTTTAATGTTGTAGTTTAGCAAGGACAAACACGAAAAGAGGCATGTGCGTCTATTATTTCCATCCTTGAGAAATAAAGTATCATTCATTCATTCATTCTCTCTCTCTCTCTCTCTCTCTCTCTCTCTCTCTCTCTCTCTCTCTCTCTCTCTCTCTCTCTCTCTCTCTCTCATTCATTCATTCATTCTCTCTCTCTCTCTCTCTCGCTCTCTCTCTCATCTCTCTCTCTCTCTCTCTCTCTCTCTCTCTCTCTCTCTCTCTCTCTCTCTCTCTCTCTCCCTCTCTCTCTCTCTCTCTCTCTCTCTCTCTCCTCTCTCTCTCTCTCTCTCTCTCTCTCTCTCTCTCTCTCTCTCTCTCTCATATATTGAGAAACAGTCTTTTTGCAAAATGATCTTTTGTACAGAGGTTCATACCTTGTTCTTTATTTAGGTTCATAATGTGTGGAATTTCACTTCCTTCTGATCTCAGAGCACGATTATGTTTCCACCAATGTTGTTGATGGAGGAAACACATTTTGAAATACCAATAATTTGTCAAAGGTAAACTTCGGATGTAACAAATACAAAACAACAAACATTTTCATATTCTTATGTCTAACGTTTCTGTTAGGGAAATAACATTTTGATATAGAAACATTTCCGTGGGAAAAGGGTGGGGTCACAATGACACCCAAATGCGACCATCCTGTCACGGTACCTGTGGTCCCTTACTACGACTC
>BTPG01000006.1:129610703-129635703 GCA_036245525.1 Semisulcospira habei
TTTCTAAGCGTGTTTCTTTCTCCGTTGGGTACTTCTTTGCATTTCACACGCTTGGCAGTCACCTTTTTGGTCTGGATTGATTTAGCAAAAAAAAAGCACGACCCTTGGAGCTGCAGGGATTAACTCATTCACCCCAAAGACCGTATTTCCCAAATTTTGGAGGCGTCATCTAATGACTATGCACCAGTTGCAGGAGATGGATCGACCATGATAATTCTAGGGCAGTGCCAGATTAGCTTGGCGCCGACAGGCGCCAAGCTAATCTGGCACAACCCTTGAATTATCATGGTCGACCCATCTCTTGCTGTAGTGCGTCAGGTCTGAATGGGTTAATGAGAATCTACCCAGAAGGCAAAAGACATTTGGCCCAACGTCGTCCCGAGAACCTTTGCTTACCGAGTATGACGTTAGCTGCTTGGGCGTTTACAAACGTCTTTGGTCCTAGAATAAACGAAAGTTATCGGGGTTATATATCAGCATCAGCCCACTTAATCAAATTTCAAATACAAACGATTTTGAATTTCCAAAAACTACAGTAGCTCGCTTGAGCTAGCCCTTAGCACCACGTGAATGTTCTGTGTTTATGTACAGTGTGTGAGTGAATGCGCGTGATTCACGTGAGCGTGCTTGTTGGGTTCAGTTCGCGGCGCGGCGCTTTGAGCCGATTTTCAATTGGGATAAAGCGCCTATTTAATGCGCTTATTATTATTATTATTATTATTATATCTGATTGCACAGTCACGGCAAACCCACGGCATGAGGGTGACAGATTTCATAGTGGGTACAGAGGGAGATAGCAATAACAATGGGGGAGGGGGTGGTGGGGCAGGAGTGGGGGAAGGCCGGATGGACAAGGTGAAATGATGCTGTTTGATTGGCAGGCACAGGCCTCCCGGATGTCATAGATCATTGTAGTCTTTCATACGTCAAGAGGGACTTTATATTAGTGTGGTTTCGTTTGCAACGAATGACTTCCAACTACAAACGAGAGCGAAGTAAGGGCTGATATCGATAACCAGATTGTACCATAAGCATAGACAACAGTCCAACCATCTCCTAGAGGCATAGATCTATGCATCTAGGAGATTTCTGGAGTGTTGTCTATGCTTATCAAATATGCTGTTTATCTGCCGTGACTTCGCTCATCGTTCCGTGGTTTCGCCCGACGCAAAAGTAACTTCTTTATGATAGCATAACATAACCCCTTTCTAAGAAGGCCTGTTTTAGATTCACAGACATGGGGTGATCGTTGTAAGTTCGACCTCGTCTGTAAAACCTGTAGTAGGAAACAGCGTTACGGCAGGGCATTTTATCCATGCTAGCCGCGTCCTACAGTTTGGTGGACATTCGGTATGAGAACTTCAGGTGCGTGACACGCCGACGACAATGTTTGCTACTGTTTGAAGCTTGAAAAGATTGAATAAGCTTGAGACACTTTTCCCCCCTTGGATAACCTGTGTTCTTAATGCTTCTTACTCAGGTAATGATGAGCGACTGAGAACGGCGCGACGGGCACACGAAGGTTTCATAGCGGATGTCCTTAAACCTTCAGTGAGGGCGGCAATTCGGTTATCAATTCAAAAGTAGGTTTGCGGACATGCGCTGAGAATTCCATATGAAGGACACTCCGATCTTGCTTATGATTAACTCATTCTTGGCACGTCTCGAATGAGTTAATAAAGAAACAATGATCACACAGGACGCAACTGAATGATGTGAGCCCTTAATATATGGCCTATTTGGCTGAAATTGCCATGCTGTTTTTTCTATAATCTTTTCCCATTGTCACTGACTTGGCCTGCTACTGGGCGCTGTTGGTGCTGAAAAGATCAACTTCGCTATTTCTTGTTAGGCATAAATCTTCTCAGTGTGAATCTACTCAGCAAAAAAAAAATGTATTCTGCGCGTGAATCTGTCCAGTGTAAATTTGGTCCTTTGCCATTCCACTCATTTTCAGACTAATACATTCTGCGGTGTCATTTTTCGCAGCATAACGCCACGCAGCATAAATCAACGATGACTTGAATTTAATAGTAAAAGAGACTGAATGGAAAGGGCGACAGCACAAATTTACACTTGGTAGATTCACGCCTAGGTGGACATAAGCTGTGCATATATTTTTGCAGGGATGCACGCTGCTCAGGTTTGTGCCGGAATATAGCAAAACGTATATCTTCATCACCATCATTTAGAGTGGTCCTGTGAAGACACTCGGGGAATGTAACAGGACAAGAACAATTCAAAACCATAAAACTTCATCCGTCAAACAAACACGGATTGAAAATAAAGTCTGCAAGAGGCATGGACCCTCATGTGCTGGGGTTCATGAGGTTCCATGCTTCTTGCAGTTATAGATTTTATCTCCGTAGTGAAGGGGTCACGTGCTCGGTTTGTTATTAAAAAAAATAAAATATCATAATGCGACAATTTCCACCTGATCTCGGTTGTGGAAGTATTGTTCTTTTTTTTTTTTTTCATTCTTTCTTTCTTTCTTTCTTTCCTTTTTTGAAAATGATTTTCTCCTGTGGATTTATTGTGTGTGTGTGTGTGTGAATGTGTGTGTGTGTACGTGTGTGCGTGCGTGCGTGCGTGCGTGTGTGTGTGTGTGTGTGTGTGTGTGTGTGTGTGTGTGTGTGTGTGTGTGTGTGTGTGTGTGTGTGTGTGTGTGTGTATTTTCTTACTTTTAATTTGTACCGATAATACAATTAAAGATTTACAACTGATACAAATGTATTAAATATCGGCTAGCGAACATATTGCAGATAATCTTTAGCTGATACATATATGTGTGTGTGTGTGTGTGTGTGTGTGTGTGTGTGTGTGTGTGTGTGTGTGTGTGTGTGTGTGTGTGTGCGTGCGTGCGTGCGTGCGTGCGTGCGTGCGTGTGTGCGTGCGTGCGTGCGTGCGTGCGTGAGTGCAAACATTTCAAAACACACAATCGTCTTACAAAGGTATTTTATTCGCGGTATGTTACCGCACTTTACATCTTCATTGAACTTTACGAAACCACACTGCACACGACATCTTTAACTCATTCGAGTATAACGGCATCTGCATACGCGGCTTAAGCCGCGTATTCGGATGCCGTTCGTCTCGAATGAGTTAAAATAATTATGAACGCTCAGTATCCTTCAGTATCATTTATGAGTCATCCCCCTTTCCATAGACCACTCTTCTTATGGGCGTTTTGCAGACACTGCCGCATCCATCATTGCAACATTTCAGATCTGAAAAAAAAAATAATTCGCAAGAAAAATAAATGTGCGTATGATTGTGTATGTGTGCATGCGGCGTGCGCTTGTGTGTGTGGGCTTGTATGCGTGCATTAGAGCTTGTGTTTATGTACGTGCGTGAGCACGAGAGAAAACTTAGAGGGAGGGAAAAGGAACGGGGGTAAGGTGGGCAAGGCGGTACTATTGTAATGAGGCGTGTTTTGCTGCTACGGGCAGAATATATACTAACGAGCAAAAGAAATGCGACATTTTAGGAATCATCGGAAATATTTTACTGTTGCCCACGTTTCCAAAAATGTCGCATTTCTTTTGCTCGTCAGTATATTATTTTGATCACATTAGTTTCCGACTGCAGTAGAATATTTTTTATGTACATTAACCCCTTGTACTGTCAGTGATCACGGATCTCGAGTCTGAAAGCACTGCACACTGACCGACATTCGCGTGAGGAACACAAATGAAACGGGACCAAAAGTGGGCACAAAGAACGCAGGACTAACAAGAGACATGAATCCTCGTGAGCCCCCGCGACAGCGGGGGCTCATGAGGATTCATGTCTCTTGCAGATGGGCAGCGTTCGCCTTGCCCCAGGTAGATAAGGGGTTAAAAAGTAAAAGTATTTCCCAGAAATCGTGTAGGTCTACCCGTCTGTGTGCCAGTCTGTCTGTCTGTTTTGTCTGAGCACGTGCCAGTCTGCGTGTTGTCTGTTAGTCGTAAAATATACTCACCGCCGGAACATTGTGCGTCCGACAGACAGTTCCTTGCCGGGTCAAACAGACAGATAGTGACGAGGCCGGAGCTTGCGGGGCAGCTGCCAGGCTTAAAGCTCCTTGGAACTGCAACCGCATGAACAGGACTATGATAATCTACATGTATCTTATTGTATTGCCCACTTCTGGACACCCTTATACGTAATACAGACATCACCGTTGGCACGTGAAACCCCATTAGCAAAAAATCTTCGGGCCCACGACGGGCCGCGTAGTGGGCCCGCGCACAGCCGTGCGCGGGCCCACTGCGGCCGTGGTGGGTCCGAGGACTTTTGCTTACTGGGAGCGCGCGCGATGGGAATCACGCATCGATGCCGGTGACCACCTCTTGCACACACGTGTCTCGCGTGGGCCAATCGAAATCTTAGTGACTGGCACATATAAGACAGTGTTAACGTTTTTTACACCTATATTAGAGAACGAAAAAGGAGTGTTCTTACCACAACGTGGTTGAGGGTCCTCGATGCATACTTGGTCGGGGAAACAGTCCTGAAACGACAATGCATGTAAAGATAGCGATTGTGTCGAGTATTAATTCGGCTAAACAATTCATGAATCGATGAGGAAGGGGAAGGGGGTCTGTTTGATTGTCCACCGCTGAGGGATTTCCCTTGGCCTGTGTACTGCGTAAATTATGTTACAGTCAATCCACGAAGTGAGGAAATTCGTGAATTCCCTAAACTGTCGAAGAAATACGTGAATTACCTATGACCTCCAGTCAATACATGAAATGACTACAGAGTTTTCAGGAATTTCATGAATTTCCTAAAAACGGCGGCCATTTTATACCCAAATTTCCTACCAGCGCCCGCGTCACTTATCTGATCTGCGAATACTTGCATTATTGAAAAACAAAAGTGATTACTCACAATTTTGGCACAAGTTATGCGTGATTCGAGAGGCCTTTCGCATCTGCGACATCCACTGCAGTCCGAAGCCAGGCAGCATTTGGCGTCTCCTGTACAGTCACTGTCGTCCCTACACGACGGTTTTGGGCAGGAAGGGAACTGCGGCATAGCACAGCGGATCAGAGCAGAACGGCACGTTCCAGGCTCTGTCGGAAAACAGTGTTGTTGTTTGTACGTGCATTATGTGTCTGAAATCTGTGCTCACTGAACGACCGAAAGCCACAGTTGTCCCGAGAACACTAACACAAAGTGGTCTCAGCAAGAGGCATAGATCCTCATGAGCCCCCGCATTCGCGGGGGCTCATGAGGATCTATGCCTCTTGCAGTTACATCGCGTTCATTTTTTCGCTGCAGAGAAGGGGTTAATGCACAATATATCAAGGGGAATCGGTCAACCCTTTTCACTGCGACCGTACGGTATATGTAAATATGTAAGTTTGTAGTTGCCGTCAAATCGCTAGCCCACCACAACGTTAAGGCTTAAAGCTACATGCCACAAAACAACCCTTGAAGTCATTAGGTCCAAAATCACCGACTATCTATCTATCTATCTATATCCCGTAGTTTTGCAATCGTTGGGGCACCACTGATGACTTGCCAACCAGCTCCCTCCATTCCTCTCTGTTCTCTGCCATTCTCAGCGTATCGCCCAGCTTTAGTCCTGTCCACTCTGAGATATTGTCCTCCCATCTGTTCCTGTCTTCCTCTCCTTCGTCCTCCTTGCACAGTGCCTTGCAGGATTGTTTTGCTGCTGAATGCGTGACATGTCCATACCACTTCAGTTTGCGTTTTTTCACAATGGCTAATAGGTCTTTTTATAGGGCCAAATAGCTTGCCTGATTCTGCTTTCCACTTCCTCGTTCGTGATGTGATCTCTGTAGGAAATGCCAAGCAGCCTTCGAAAACATCTCATTTCAGTGGCTTGTATCCTCCTTTCAAGATCTGCTGTGAGGGTCCATGACTCGTAGGCATACAAGAACACTGAGATGACTAAGGAGCGCATCAGTCTGATCCTGGAGCAGAGTGTGATGTTTCTGTCCTTCCATATGGTCTTAAGTCTTGTCAGTGCTGTTGTCTGTGCAATCCTGGACAGTATTTCTGGTTTTGATCCCTCATCTGTCACAATGGCTCCTATGTATTTGAATTTATTAACGGTTTCCAGTTTTTGGCTTCCAATCATGATTTCAGTGCAAAGCCATTGGTGTTATTGGTCACCAGTTTGGTTTTCTCTGCACTGATTTTGCATCCCATACGCAATGGCTGTACTGTCCAGCTTTTCCACCAGCTGAGCTAGCTCCTTCTATGTTCCTGCAAGGCCATCAATGTCGTCCTGAAAGCGCAAGTTCGTGATTGTTCTGCCTCCAAAACTGACAGTTCCTTCATGATCTTTCAGAGCGCGTGTCATGATTCTTTCCATGAAGATGTTGAAAAGAGTAGGTGAGACCAAGCAGCCTTGTCTGACTCCGTCTGTAGTCCTAAACCAGTTTCCTATTTTGCCGTTGAAGCAGACTGAGCTAGTGGCATTGTTGTAAAGGTTTGCTATGACTTTGATCAGGTTGGCATTGGTGTTTGTATAGCTTCGCGGTAGACCAAAGGGCTGCATGCCACACCCTGTCAAACGCTTTCCTAAAATACACAAAGACATGATAGAGGTCTTGCTGGTGCTGGAGGTACCTCTCACATAGAACTCTCAGCTTGAAGATCTGCTCAGTTGTGCTGCGCCTTGGTCTGAAGCCTGCCTGTTCCCCAGCTATGATTTCCTCTGCCTGTGGCTTCAGACTGTTCAGTAGGATCTTTAACATGACTTTGCTTGGGTGGCATATAAGACTGATCGTGCGATAATTCTGGCATCGATGTAAGTTGTCTTTTTTTTTGGGGGGATAGTTATTATAAGTGATTGGGTCCATGGTGTGGGCCAATCCCCTGACTGCCAGATCTTATTGCAGATTGTTAGTAAGGCGCTTATCATGTCTTCTCCCCCTTCTTGGACTAGCTCTGCAGGGATGTTGTCTGCTCCTGTTGCCTTCCTTTTTTCAGCGACTTCACTGCAGCCTCTACTTCTTCTCGGAGGATGGGATAGTTGCCATTGTTGGTCACGGGTGGGTTGACAAGTATGCCTGGGTCCCCTGTAGCTCGGTGGTTGTACAAATCTGAGCATTACTCTGTCCATCTCTTCAGTATGTCTTGGTCTTCCGTAAGACAGTTCCCTTCACTATCTTGAATGATCGAGGAGCGTCCTTGTTTTACACTGGTCAGGTCTTTCACCAGCTGGTATGCTTTTTCGCTATTATTTTTCTTCAGATTTTCTTCTACGTGTTTACGTTGATCTTCAATCCACTTATTCTTTGCCTTTTTCATGCTTTTCTTGATATCCTGGTTAATTTCCCTGTATTGTTTAGCTCCTTCTACCACTGATTTCTTTTTCTTTAATTCTCGACGCTTGTCACACAGAACAAAGATGTCTGCTGTAGCCCAAGGTTTCTTTGCATGTCGGTGTTTGCCAAGGACACTATTTGGGTTACAGCAGTGTTAAATGCGTCGATCAGTATGTCCACGTCTGTGCCTTCTGCACCTAGAAGTAGCAGTGGCGGGAATTTTCCTCCTATCTTTGCCTGGAAGGCTTCCGCTACCTCTGGGTCTTTAAGCTTCTCGAGGTCAAACTTGATTCTGGTGGGACCCTGCTTGTTGACCTTCTTTAGGCGGAGTCGGCAGGTCATCATCACTAAGTCATGGTCGCTTCCAATGTCTGCTCCTGGAAAACGTCTTGTCTTGGCAATGTTCACACTGGTTTGGAATCGTCTCTTCACCATGATGTAATCAATTTGGTTATGGTGCTCTCCGTTCGGGCTGTGCCATGTCCACCTTCTGGATGCTTTGTGTGCGCCAAACGTGTTCATCAGCTTTAGATCGTTTGAGCTGGCAAATTCCAAGAGCCTTAAGCCTCTGTCGTTGGTCTCTGCATTGCAGTAGCATCCGCATGTGCCTTTCCAGTTCCTAGCAGCATCCTCCCCTATTTTGACATTCCAGTCTCCCTGCACCACAAGAATGTCTTTCTTGGGGTCTGGTCCAGAACTTCTTGCAGTTGGTCATAGAAGTCTTCTATTTCCTCATCGCCATAGTCTGTTGTTGGGGCGTAAACTTGTACAATGGTGATATTGAATATGGTTGCCCTCAAGCGTATGGTGATAAGCCTACTGGAGACTGCCCGACAACTCATGACAGTGCTCACGATGTCTTTGTGGACGAGAAATCCGACACCCTGTTCGTGTTTGTCTTCTCTGCCACTGTAATACAGTTTGTGGTTTTGCTGGGTTGACGTTTCCCCAAGGTTCTGCCATCGTACTTCGCACAGTCCTAGGATGGTCCAGTGGTATCTGTTCATTTCGTGTGTCAGTTCGTCTACCTTTCCAGGCGTTCGTAATGTTCTGACGTTCCAGGTGCCAATGCTGATGTTGTTTCTCGCACGGAGTTTTGATGGTGCACCAGTAACACATTTAACACCTCTGCCCTAAATCACCGACTACCACACACATAATCATATAGTAGTAAACTTCAGATATATGTAACAAATCGCCATGCACCCAATCTTTTTCTTATTGTAATATCCGAAGCCCTTTGTTATAAGCGAAGTAATTTACATGGAAAGAGTGCTGTTGGGACCTCTGAAAAAAAAGAGTTGTTATATCCGACGTTTGTTATAACCGATCTTGTTTTACGCAAAGTAGACTGTCTATAACATGGCCAGTTCTCTGTGTGTGTGTGTGTGTGTGTGTGTGTGTGTGTGTGTGTGTGTGTGTGTGTGTGTGTGTGTGTGTGTGTGTGTGTGTGTGTGTGTGTGTGTGTGTGTGTGTGTGTGTGAAAAGCAAGATTGTTCCAATACAACTTACAGACTGTTTTACTGTTTTAAGTACGTTTGAAAACGGACATGGTCTTTGCTTGAAAATATGGAATCGCGGACTAGACAAAGAATTGATGTTGTGTCCCATGATTGCTGCCTTTAAGACGTTTAAATGTCCCAGTGAGCAAAAGGCCATCGGGCCGACGAAGGCCGCTGTTGGCCCGCGCACAGCCGTGCGCGGGCAAACAACGGCCTTCGTCAGCCCGAGGAGCTATTGCGCTGGCACTGGGATATACTTACTTGTCATAGGCTCACGAACACAGCGGGCTCGTAGGGTGCAGTGCCTGCCTCTACACGGCTCTGTAACGCAGACCTGGCCAGACGGACACACCTGTGGGAAGAAAGGAGAGAAAAAATATATATATACCAGAAAGATTGTGAGTTTTGCCAAGGTTGTGCTTGTCTGTAGTTTTGGACCTTACGGCCTAGGGTCTGGAGGGCGCATGAGGATCTATTCCTACTGGAGATGCGAGCATGTTTGTGTGTGTGTGAGAGAGAGAGAGAGAGTGAGAGAGAGAGAGAGAGAGAGAGAGAGAGAGAGAGAATGACACCATATTTAGAGTATTATGTCAGTGTCTGCGTGGTGACGGAGTTGCCTCTTTTACGTCACCGCCACTGTCTGACGTTCTCTAGAAGTAAAGGTTTTTTAGTGTTTTAATTCTTTTCTGAAAAGAATTAATTTTTACTTAAGAAGTTGAACGGGTACAAAGCTGGCTAACGAACTCATCCAATGTCTTTCTCCAAACTTGCAATATTGGCAAAAGTTCAAGTAAATATGACCAAAATTACTTACTCTAATCTGGGTCAACCGACTTCCTATAAACGGTTGTTTATGTCTTCAATGAGACATTCAATTACAATGTGCTTGGAGGCTCTCTTAGCCACCCAACTAAAAAAGTATTTCGCCAAGTTTCAAGCTTGTGTGTACAGAAATATCGGAGATTCTCTTGTTTACATAAATACGCACACACATACATACATACGCACATACATACATACATACGCACATACGTCGCTTCGCGCCAAATGTACGTTCAGCAGCGAGGTTAGCGTAACTAGACATGACGTAATTTTTATCTTGTTACTTCAATTGTTAGAGGTTTAGCCCTCCCGTCTTTGACGTCATGGACATGCTATTAAATTCGCCCCACCGCGACCCGTCCTAAAAATTCACTTCTATAAATAGAAGGGACTTTAAAATCCACGAAGAGAACATGGACACAAGGTGGTCTCAGCAAGAGGCATAGATCCTCATGAGCCCCCCGCAGTCGCGGTGAGCATGAGGTATAGATCCTTATGAGACCCCACAACTGCGGAGGCTCATGAGGATCCTACAGCACTTGCAGTTGGGTGGTGTTTCATTTTTGTCGGCACTGTACGGGCTTATGTGGATTTAACGCAATACCTAACTAAATAACTTTAATCCTACGTCCTATTAACCTTTTGGGTGTCGGTGGTGGTTTTACTCGCGATGATTCCTTCAGGAATCATCACGACTAACACCGCCACCGACACCCATAGGTTTAACATGATTCTGTCCATACAATTGTACTAATATTTTTGATACTATGTTTGTGATATTATGTTTAGTTACTTTACTTTTTTACGCAAAGAAAAATAAATATCCTGTTTTATGGCTACAGGACTTTGAATGATGGTCTTTATTGACAGGTGATCTCTCATAAGGGTGGTCGTTTAAAAAGGTTCTGCTGTATCCACCTTGTTTCGACACGAATCCACCATATGGTTAGACTTTTGTTGAAACACATTCATATTCACACTCTCAAGCAAAGAAAAGTAAACTAACCACCTTGGTTGCCTCCCTCAAGCGCTACTCGTGGCTGATAATAATGATAATATACTTAATAATAATTATATTAATAACATACTAATAATAATTATTATTATTATTATTATTATTATTATTATTATTATTATTATTATTATTATATTACTATGGCATCATTAATAATAATATACTGACTAGCAAAGAAAGGCGACATTTGGGGGATCCAAAAATGTCGCATTTCCTTTGCTCGTCAGTATAATAATTGGTTCTTATATAGCGCTAAATCCCCATTGCGAGGCTCAAAGCGTTTCACAAAGCATGTGATGTGATGCAGTGGTCGATAGCGGCAACCTTTGTGGTAACAACTACCTTGTTTTGACAAGGATCCACAGGTGGGTTGGGATTCCCTGGAAAGCATTGGGTACAGCGGCAAGCCTGGCAGCAGTTCCCGTTAGGGCCGCAGTCGGAATGCACTCCGACCCGACACTGGTCTGTGCACGGCTCTACCTGCACCGGAGCGAAGGGCGGAAGACATTCAAAGATAGGACAGCCGTCTGGAGGAGAGACATTTTCATACCAGTAATTCACACAGAGAAACGATATGT
Source organism: Semisulcospira habei (assembly GCA_036245525.1). Classification (NCBI taxonomy): domain Eukaryota; kingdom Metazoa; phylum Mollusca; class Gastropoda; family Semisulcospiridae; genus Semisulcospira; species Semisulcospira habei. The sequence goes on from BTPG01000006.1 coordinate 129,621,907, forward strand.
ACATGTGTCGTAATTGCGCATTAACGAACGTGAAACGATCCCGATTCTATTTGTTAAGAAAATCCCAACAAAGAGAGAAATACACTTAAATCATTGGAGACGCGCCATATACGGATACGCGGCTATTCGCCGCGTATCCGTATACGGCACGTCTCCAATGAGTTAACCCTTCGGCTGTAGGCAGCGGTTGTTATCGCGATGATTCCTACAGGAATCATCGGAACAAGAACCGCTGCCGACGGCCAAAGGGAGGTTTAGGTATAACTGAATGCTATGATCAAGAACTTGCGCGCATGACGGACACGGCGCCAATATAGTCTGGCGCCACGCTTGATGTATCATGGTTGCACACTTGTTGTCTCCCTCTATTCGCTGCCGCTGATCGTCGGCAGCCAATCGAGGGAGACAACCAGTGCGTTTTAGTCGAGGCTTATCTTGTTGCAGCGTGTTGGGGCGGAGTAATGGAAAACACTCTCATTTATGCATTGCATAGCAACATTAACCCAATGTGTCCCAGGTACGAAATACCCACATTCTGGAGTTGCCCTTTGAGGACTGCATTACAGTTCAGGTGAGGCAGATCGACCATGATAGTTCAAGGGTGGTGCCAGAATAGCTTCAGTTGGCGCCTATAGGCGCCAAGCTATTCTGGCACCACCCTTGAACTATCATGGTCAATCCGTATCTTGCTGTGGTGTGTCGGGACTAAATCAGTTAAACAAAAACTTACCAAGGCCTGGTTGTCCCATCACCATCTTCGACTGAATAACCAGCAGCTGAAACAGATAACCATGTGGATTTTTGTAACGAGCTTTATATCAGTGTAACAACTGCCAAAGTGTTCGTCAGTCGACAGTGAGTGATGTATGTGTGATTTATGACAGAACGTTTGGTTGACTTCACAAAACGTGTGGAGAATTCTCAAGATGGTTGTGACAAATGGAACATTACAAAAGAATCATGCCTACTTCTCTTTGGAGACTCAGCGAGCTTTGCAGGTTATGCTACAAAACACGTCTTCCGTTTAATTGCCAGTGTGTCCAATTTTGAGAGAACGGTAGACCTGTTGATTCCAAGGAATGTCTACGACCTTTGTGATAATTGTCATTTTGTCACAATGATCGCTATCAACGTTGATTTAAGTGGACCTGCTCTACGCAATAAAGTTGTCACGGTTTTGCAATCTGTAGGTCTAAGTATGTGTCTTAGTAGTTAGTATGTGATGAACACAAGGGCTAACTGAACACGTTCTGCCCCTAGGACCAAAATGCCCTAATTTTGAAGCTGCTCTTTGAAGGACTGTCAATTACAATTCTAGAGACAGATCGAGCATGATAGTTCAAGGGTGGTGCCAGAATAGCTTGGCGCCTATGGGCGCCAAGCTAATCTGACACCACCCTTGAACTATCATGCTCGATTCATATCTTGTTGTGGTGTGTTGGGGCTGAATGAGTTAACTTATAAATGTTATTGGTGAAGTGTGACAGCCAAAGCTCGCTATGGAGCAGATCACTATAAAGTGTGTGTGAACTTATTACATCGCGTCCTAGGATTCTTACTTAACATGGTTAGGTGTGTCTGCGAGTAGGTGGGCTAGGATCGATGGATGAAAGAGAGGATGTCAAATCAATTTCTCTGAAGCAAACATACATTAAACAAATCGAGCCTATACAACAGAAAAAAATGTAAAAGAATAGAGAAAGCGGAACGATCGAAAACGAGTTAACGATTGCATGTTACATCAACAACAACAACAACAAAAAAGATACTTAAAATCGAAGTTCTCACCAAGGCAGGCAGAAAAAATGAAATCCTCATGTTCACTCTCTGAGTTCCCTAATATGTGACCAGTGTATACTCTGCGGTCTCTAACGTTTAGTTATGTTTCTGCCGTGTCTTGCTATTTGCCTTGTCCTTTGTGTCAAGCGCACGTCATTGCTGTTTTAAGTGTCGATTACACCGATTTGAACTGGTTATAGTATATATACGCAAGCGGCTTTGTGCAGCTACAATACCAACATCCAACTACCAATCAAAACGTGTGTTCCCTTGACAAATTAGACCTGCCCTTCCGCGGAGTGCCGTTTGCATTCACAATGAGCGCGCGACTCCGCTGTACGCACTTGTAAATCAGCTACAATTTAACCCCTTAAAGGTGGGGCGATCTACTTAGGGGCAAGGCAAACGCCAACTGACCAGCTGCAAGAAACATAATTCCTCATGAGCCCCGCGAATGCTGGGCTCATGAGGATTTATGTCTCTTGTTAGTCCCGTATGTTCTTTTTGCCTATTATTTTCAAGTTCACAGTCAGTGTGCTGTCGCCTCAGGAGCAAAATTCGTGATCACTGGCAGCGAAGGGGTTAAGCTACCAGCAAAGGGGCATTGATTCTCACGAGCTCCAGCAGCTGTGGCCGATCCCAATCAACATTAGGCAAGTTCCCGGGGCTCATGAAAATCTAGGCTTCAAGCTTATCAGGATCGACCACGTTTGTAAACGCCTTTCTTCCTAGGATGAACGCAAGTTACGGCCGGACCACGTCTGACTGTCACTCAAGGCGAAACCCACGGCATGAAAGAGTATGCGGGGAGCGGGTGAACTTTTTGGCTGTCGGTAGCGGTTTTTGTCCCGATGATTCGCGACGAAAACCGCTACCGATAGCCACAGGGTTAAGAGGAGAGATAGGAGTAAATGGGATGGAGAACAGGCCTGGGCGGATCAGTTACCTTTCAAGGGAGATGGCCGTTTTGTTTGGAACTTATAATATGAGACAGAAGGCGTCCCACAGGCCAGACCATGCGTTCCGCTGGCCGAAAATTAAACAACGCGAAGGGAGTTGGGGGTGGGGGTGGGGGTGGGGTGCGGGGGTAGGGACTTGGAACCCTTGTAACACATACCTCCCTAACACACTCTCTCCCACCCCCTCCTCCCTCCGACCGTTCCTGGTGGAGGAGGGGACGGGTGAGCGGGATGCACACGCTAACCCTCCTAGATATACATCGATCACTGTGGTCTTTCATACGCGAACAGCGTCACATACTAGTATATTAATCACAAAGATGGTGTTTCTGTCTCTTCTGGTGTAATAGGGCCGGAATATGCTTGTACCCCACTTTGATTTGAGAAGAAAAACTCGTGCTTTACGACCTGGCTGTATGCGTGACCTAACTCTTATGGACAGATCAAAGGAAGTCAGTGCACATGCTTGTCTAAACTGTACAATATGACCACGATACTGCAGTAAATTTTCAAAGTCCCACCAGGAAACGTCAAGTAGTTGTACATAAAAATAAACTATGACTGTCACAGTGTTGTTGCTTTTCTTTCATTGTACTTTTTCAAGGAGTGCTGTAAATAGTTACATATTACAAGCTAGGTATAGCACTACTAAAATAATTATGTACTTCGTGTCACAATTAACTCTTAAACTTCCGGAACTTGACTTCCATTCTATAGAATGGAAGTCATTTAGTTCTGGGAGTTTAACTCATTCAGCCCGACGGCCGTAGTTCCCAAATTTCGGAGGCATCATCTAATGATTTTGCACCAGTTGCAGGAGATGGATCGGCCATGATAATTCAAGGGCAGTGCCAGATTAGCTTGGCGCCGACAGGCGCCAAGCAAATCTGGCACTACCCATAAATTATCATGGTCGATCCATCTCCTGCTGTAGTGGTCAGGGCTGAATGGGTTAAGAGTTATTGCATCTGGCTACAGGTGGCTACAGGTGCTCGGGAAATGTGATACTTTCATGAGGACCTAAAGTGACATTTAATTAGTAGCAACGAGGAAGAGGTGCTCCTTTATCTGGAGAGCCGCCAACATGTTGTCTGCTGGGCTATACTCACGTACACCGGTCATGCTTTACAGATTTCGACACGATTTCGTATTGTTTATGTGAGATAAATCACTGTAGTAGTAGTAGTAGTAGTAGTAGTGGTAGTAGTAGTAGTAGTAGTAGTAGTAGTAGTAGTAGTAAGTAAATAAGTATTTTAGTATGTAAGTATGTATGTATATGTATGTATGTATGTATGTATGTATGTATGTATGTATTATTATTATTATTATTATTATTACTATTATTGGTGGTAATGCAAGACTGCAAGGTTAATGATAAATCGAATGTAAATTTCGTTTTGGTTAACTCATTCAAGACGTGCCGTATCCGGATACGTGTCATGATTCCGCGTATCCGGACACAGCACGGCTCCAATGGGTCGATACAATGATAATGTTAGCATAATTATGCTGTATCGCGATTTTCTTGACAGATCAGATTAATTTTGTCTTGCCTTTTATAACTAGGACGGAAAATTCACACGCGTACATACACCCACACACCCTCCCACCCACCCCTCCCAACATCACACTCATACACGGATCCACACACACACACACACACACACACACACACACACACACACACACACACACACACACACACACACACATTCTTCTGACCATGACAAACTAAAACAAAGTGCATCTGAAGTAAGACCCACTGCATTATTTATTTGCATCACAAGGGTCAATGGCATTTTATTGACATGTAGATCCTACGGTTAAGTCCTTTTTCATGGAATGCAATCATCTGCATTGTGAAAGGCGAAAGACAATGAGTCCATCTGGTTGAACAGCGAGTAAGATTGTCGCAGTAGCCTACCCAGTGCACAAAGGCCATCGGGCCGACGTCGGCCCCCGTTGGCCCGCACACGACCGTGCCCGACGTCGGCCCGATGGCCTTCTGCGCATTGGGTAAGTACACAAATGAGAATCTTGCTTTTCACAAAATAATATACCTACTGTCTTTTGACTTCACAAGGACATTGGCGCCCTAGTGCGCAAAGGTTCCACGGGCTGGCGACGGCCGCAGTGGACCCGCGCACAGCTGTGTGCGGTCCCACTGCGGCCATCATCGACCCAAAGACCTTTTCCTATTGGGGGTTCATGACTTCAGATGATTAGATAACAAAAGGTCCTCGTGCGGACGCAGGCCTAAGGACACTTTGCTCACTGTCCGCGTTAATCCTCGTTCACAATGGGCGCCAGGCATCTTCTCTGGCATCCGTACGGGCAGCACTTGAGGGCTACGATGAAGAAGAACACACGTAAACAAATCAATAGTAAACAGAATTATTATGGTACGCTTATTGCAAACTTAAAAAGAAAAATATAAAGACGACGACGACCACGACTATGGCGGTGGTGATGATGATTATGATGATGATGATGATGATGATGATGGCGACGACGATTACGATGATGATGGTTATGGTGATGATGATAATTATGATGATACACAATAACAAAATACACACCCAAAAAACTTTCCAAATAGGTTTTAATGAAACATGTCCAGCTATCGGTTCTTTCTTTCTTTCTTTCTTCGTGTATGTTTGTTTGTGTGTTTGTTTTTGTTTTGGTGCTTGCTTCATTCGTTCGTTTCTTCTTCCGTTCTTCTGTCTAAGCGTTTTTCATGTCGTTCGCACGTTCCTTTGTGCGATCGTTTATTAGAGAAAAAAACCATAGTAAATCAGACCAGCGTTGGCACGGTATCGAAAGAGGCCACGAGAAGACTTGTGAGGGGTAGGGTGGAGCGCGGATGGACTTTCCCAGCAAAAAAAGGACCCATCACAAAGAACTAAACCGATCTCGCTCATAAGCACCCAAATGCAAAAGGCATTGATCCTCATGAGCCCCCGCGGACGCGGGGGCTCATGAGGATCTAGGCCTCTTGTTGACATCATTCAGATCATTTTACTTTCCTGTGGTGGACATTTTCTTCGACATATTAAAAATCGATTCTTCTCGGTGCGTCTGGGATGGTTTTTACATGCATGTACTTCCCTTTTAGCGAGTGACGGAAAAGGGATCAACTTTTTCCCTTCTTATCTTCACTCACCGCCCTCACAGTCCGAGTCCATGCCGCAGCCCGGGTTCTGAGGATCGAATACGCAGGTTGTGACGATGTTGGATGTATCAGGACACGTCCCTGGCTTCTCTGGTTGACAAGTGGTCCATTGAAAAGTACATTTCACTTCAGTAGACAGATCATCCTGGATAGTCCGAGGGTGGTGCAAGAATAGTTTGGCGTCCCTCGAAACCACGCCTGAACTATCACGGTCGATCTATTTGACTTTTATCTTGTTTCATACAACTCACGCCCTTTGTCCAATCATGTGATACAAGTCTATACACTGTGAACCGTTTTGTTGCACTCCCTCATAACGATAAGCCACTGTTGCGGAGTCAAGCAAGCAGCGACTCAGTCCTGTTTCAAAGCATATTCACCGAACGAGAAGAGCAAAATATGTCGATTTAAGGTAGAAAAAACAACAACACATTTTCAAAACATCGCAGTAAAATAAATTAAATTATGACTGATCTATAAAAAAAAAAAAATCACTCGTGCTCAGTTCGAACGATTAACCTTTTAACTGCCGGGGCAAGGCGAACGCCACCCAGCTGCAAGAGACATAAATCCTCATGAGCCCCCGCGACTGCGGGGGCTCATGAGGATTTATGTCTCTTGCCATTTTTGGTCTCATTTCGCTTGTGTTTTTCACGCGAATGTCGGTCAGTGTGCAGCGGTTCCAGACGCGAAATCTGCGATCATCGGCAGCAAACGAGGTTAGAAGCTCGTTAAAAGTCCCATTGTACCGTTCGATCTTTGCACGAATGATTCATTTTGCGTAACGGAAGGTGAGACGGAATTAGTAAAATGTGTGCCAGCGTAAAATGGATTCAAACGCTCAGGGCTCTTGTTTCAAGGGGTACATTTTCCAATATTCTATTCGAACCCGATGAGACAGTTTGAGTAAGGTGAAAATAATTATAGATGTGATGTAAAAATTAAAAATAAAAACACTAAAAAAATGTATGCCCACAAAAAACCTCACAAACGTTAAACCATTGTCTTCACTAATAATGTTAATTTTTAAAACAATATACGATAATCATCTTACCGCAAGCTGGCGACTGATTAACTTCTCGGCAAGTTAGACCGTCGGGACAAGTCTGAAACAAGATTGTGAGTTCGCACATTAACATTTTAACACATTTAGTGCCTAGGCTGAGATTTGGGAGAGAATATCACATTTCAGGGGGCAGGTCGACTATGATTAGTTCAAAGGTGGTGCTAGATTAGACCAGCACCTTAAACTACCATGTTCGTTTTGCATCTTGTTCAAGATAAACTGATCACACTCTTAAACTCTCCGCGTCCCAAAAAATGTGGACGCGATCTAAATGCAAGTGACATAGATCTCATGAGCCCCCGCCAATGCGAGGGCTCATGAGGATCTATGTCTCTTGCTGAGATCAATATGTACCCATCTTCCTTGGACGGTTGCAGCAGGGAGAGTGTTAATGGACCATGGATGCATAGGCATCAGCAAACCGCTTCCATGAATGACCTCTATAATTGTATTGTCCCTCTAGGAGACGTTAGGCTTGGCAAGGTGCGTCCCCACAGCACCAGCGTCATCCGACCTACCTTTTTAGCTTATCATTTTCTTCCAGTCACATTTTCTGATGATTAATAAATGGTGCAAAGTGTTCTTAAGTTGAAAAAAAAGAAGAGAAAACGGTGGACCTAAAAAGACTGCAATTACTATACCTACAAGCAAAAAACACTGCTTCATTCCAAGCATCGATGATTCAAATGATGTCTCATTTCTTTTGCTAGTCAGTATACGTAAGCTGGATATAACATATTGAAGAACAAAAAACAAAACAACAACAACAACAACAACAACAAAACAAAAAAACGACACTATTCCAGTAAGAGGACAAAATCCCGTTTTCCCAGGACTGAAAATGATGCAATGGTGCATTTCATTTGCTCGTCAGTGTATATTACCATGTCATCGCAAGAGAATTGCTGCGGTGGAGAAGACCCCAAGGGTTCCTCGCATTCCCTGCACGGGAAGCAGTTCGGACAACACTTCTGGGTACCCGGGCACTCGGAGTCCACGGTACACTGCGTCCTGTTACAGGGTAAGATTGGTCCTTCTACAGCAAGACATATTGCTGCGATGATTGAGCATGCCCCGGGCTCTGGAAGACAATGCAAATACCGCTTAACCTTTTGGCTGTCGATAGCGGTTTTTGTCGCGATGATTCCGGCAGGAATCATTGCGACAAAAACCGCTGCCGACAGCCACAGGGTTAACTCAGTCAAATACTGTTACTGTCCCAACGTATTGAAATATGCCTTTTGTTTCCCAGATACATAGACGTTATAGTAAAGGTTGAATTGGACGAACCGCCCACCGCTGAAGAGACCCTCACAGCCATCCACCAGCTCAAGAGTGGCAAAGCAGCAGGCATTGATGGAATACCGCCAGAGATCTGGAAACATGGAGGCACAGCACTGCACAACAAGCTCCATGACCTCTTTCTCCTTTTAGCATTCCATCGATTGCAATACATGAAGTAGGTAAATTCATAAGTAGTCTCGCGAACAAGAAGTCATCAGGCCCTGATGACATAAATCCTAAAGTTCTGAAACTATCCCTACCTTACATTGTTGAATCGCTGACATATATTTACAACCTATGTCTCCATCAGTGTGTATTTCCTACACAGCTTAAACTTGCAAAAGTAATTCCACTACCGAAATCCAAGGACAGGGGAAATCTGAATAATTATAGACCGATTTCGTTACTGTCCGTGTTAAGCAAACCTCTCGAGCGACATGTACACAAACATTTGTCTCAGTATTTAGAGACAAATAATATGCTTCATCCCTTCCAGTCTGGGTTTCGTCCGAAGTATTCCTGTCATACAGCGCTAAGCAGACTTGCAGATAAGTGGTTATCTAACGTAAACAATTCGCAACTGACGGGTGTTATTTACCTTGACTTTAAGAAGGCGTTTGACCTGGTTAACCACGACACTCTGATAAGCAAACTTAGTCATTATTTAAAAAACGTCTCAGCAGTTTCCTTCTTTAGTTCATATCTAAAGGGAAGAAAGCAAAAGGTTGTAGTTAATGGATCACACTCTGAAGTGAAGGAGGTTAAGTTTGGAGTACCTCAAGGGTCAGTGTTAGGCCCTCTTCTATTTTGTTTATACATCAACGATCTGCCTCTTCACCTAACGTCAGAATCTGTCGAATGTGACTTGTTTGCTGACGATACGTCAATCCACACGGCAAATAAAAACCTTAATGTGGTTGCAGATGACTTACAACAGAGCCTTGATGAGGTGTCCGCCTGGTGTGAACGTAATTCGATGAGTATCCATCCAGCAAAAACCAAGTCAATGGTAATTGCGACACGCCAAAAACACCAATTAAGCCCCCTTTCACTTGATTTGTCCTTCGAAGGCAATTCTATTGAGCAAGTGTCTGAACACCGCCTCCTTGGAATTATCATAGATGATCAGCTCAAATGGCAGGCACACACACATAAAGTGTGTAAAACTGTTTCAAGAAACATTTTCATGCTGTCCAAACTGAAGCACTTCACTGACTTTGAAACAAGAAAATTATTTTATTATGCACATATTCAGTCCCACATTAATTATGCTTCGACGGTGTGGGATGGCTGCAGAGATGTACATTTAAAAAGACTGAACTCCTTACACAGAAGAGCAGCGAAATTAATTTTACCTGATCCTACTTTGACAACGGATGATAAGATTTACAAAGCGGGACTTCTTTCTCTCAAAAAGCAGTTTGCATTCAACAAAGGTGTTCTCCTTTTTAAGATTCGGAATGACAACACTCCGGAATATCTAACCCAGCTGCTAGTCCGGTCACAGTCCCGCTATGGCGATACAAAAAGCCTATATGTAGTACCCAAAACCAGAATAGACTTATTTAAAACCAGTCTAGCATTCTCGGGGGCGACTTTGTGGAATTCCCTTCCATCCCACACGAAGACCACTCCAACGGTATCATCTTTCAAGAAAAGTCTTTTTGAACATTTATCTTCGCAGCCATAACTATCTTCAAGCTTTGCTTTCTATACGTAGATATCATTGTTAGTAATGTACCCATTCTACTGCTGTGTATGCATAGTGCTGCTGTGTTGTTGCTCTTTTTTTTTTTTTTTTCCCTTACCATTGCTCCAACTCCCCCAACACACCGTAGGCGTTCGTCCTATACATGTATTAATGTAATGTAATTGTTGTGTTTGTAGATGTAGCAACGGCAGATTTGAAAAATGACATTGCCTCTGGCATTGTTAATATCTTTACCGTTGTAAAATAAATAAAGATTCATTGATTCATTGATTCTCTTTCTCTGCTGCTGGGAGGAAGGAACACTACCAAAAGATCTCCGTGATGCAGTCGTTATCACCCTGTACAAGAACAAAGGCGAGAAGTCTGACTGTTCCAACTATCGGGGAATTACCCTGCTGTCCATTGCTGGGAAAATCCTTGCGAGGCTGCTCCTGAACCGGCTGGTACCTGCCATCGCTGAAGACCAACTCCCAGAGGGTCAGTGTGGCTTCAGATCAAACAGGAGCACCACCGATATGGTCTTTGTGCTGAGACAGCTACAGGAGAAGTGCCGCGAGCAGAACAAAGGGCTGTACGTAACATTTGTCGACCTAACAAAAGCGTTCGACACTGTGAGCAGGCAAGGCATGTGGCAGATCCTGGAGCGACTTGGCTGTCCCCCAAAGTTCCTCAACATGATTGTCCAGCTACACGAGGACCAGCAAGGCCAGGTCAGACTCAACAATGACCTCTCAGAACCATTCCCTATTCTCAACGGCGTAAAGCAGGGCTGCGTGCTGGCACCGACTCTCTTCACCATCTTTTTTAGCATGATGTTGAAGCAGGCCACAGTGGACCTCGATGATGACGATGCAGTGTACATCAGATATCGTCTCGATGGCAGCCTGTTCAACCTCAGACGACTGCAGGCCCACACGAAAACCCTAGACCAACTGATTCGTGAGCTGCTTTTTGCTGATGATGCTGCCCTCGTTGCACACACAGAGAGAGCCCTGCAGCGCATCACGTCTTGCTTCGCAGATGCTGCCCAGCTCTTTGGACTCGAGGTCAGTCTGAAAAAGACAGAGGTCCTCCATCAGCCGGCACCCAAGACAGTGTATCGCCCTCCTCACATCACCATTGGCGAGTCTGAACTAAAGTCAGTGCACCAGTTTACCTACCTTGGCTGCATTATCACGTCGGACGCCAAGCTGGACAAAGAGCTTGACAGCAGGCTGGCAAAAGCGAACAGCGCTTTCGGGCGACTTTTCAAGCGGGTGTGGCACAATCAACAGCTGAAAACAGGCACCAAGATCAGCGTGTACAGAGCTGTGGTCCTCACCACCCTGCTGTATGGTTCCGAGTCCTGGGCCCTCTACCGCAGCCAACTACGACTCCTCGAACGCTTCCACCAGCGCTGCCTGCGTACCATCCTGGGCATTCACTGGAGTGACTATGTCACCAACGTCGAGGTCCTTGAACAGGCTGAAACTGTGAGCATCGAGGCTTTGCTGCTGCGGACACAGCTCCGCTGGGCGGGGCATGTCTCCAGGATGGAGGATCATCGCCTACCAAAGATCACACTGTTCGGCGAGCTTGCTACTGGACACCGTGACAGAGGGGCACCAAAGAAGAGATACAAAGACTGTCTCAAGAAGTCACTCAGTGCCTGCCAAATCGACCACCACCAGTGGTCCTCGCTTGCTGCGGACCGTGACACCTGGCGCTCCACCATTTACAAGGCAGCTGTCTCCTTTGAGGACTCTCGCAGAGCTGGCCTTAAGGACAAGCGGCTCAGGAGAAAAAACAGAGATGCCGCAGCTCAGAACCCTGGCCATACCTTCCCCTGCAGCCACTGCGGTCGAACCTGCCTGTCTCGGATTGGCCTCCGCAGCCACGAACAAGCCTGCAGACGTCGTGGTCAACTCCTATAAAATCTTCGTTCGCGAAGTCAAGCCAAGAGAACATAGACGTTATAAAAAAATTGATCCAGGTCACTTGCACCTTCCCAGTTCACACAAATCCAACACTGAAGAAAATCTAACTTGCGAGCAGAAAAAAAGAAACTGTTGCAACTAACCAGTGAGCAAAACGGCCTCAGGTTGTCGACAACTTTAGGTGGCCGGTTTACGAATAGGCAAACTCTTCGTTGCGAGAACATTTTGCTAACTAGGACAAAGGGATTCGCTCTGACAAAAAGCGCTACCGACAGCCAAAGGGTTAACACAGACACGTTTGGTTTTTTTAATTTTTGCAGGGGAAAAGATTAGTATCCTCATGAAATAATGTCAGATGTTAACAGAGGTCTCCAACTTGTCCTTTCTCAAGATCTGCCATTCGGACCGCAACATCAGTCCCGCGCTAAGTGGAGGCTCTCTACCGGAGCACAAAGGTAGCTCTTGGGACATCTTCTGAACTACTTCAAAGGGTCCCGCATCAATAGCTACGGAAGTGTCGCAAAGCGTTGCCGCCGGCAACGCTAAGAGATACTTTCATAGGTATTGATGCGGAGCGCCTTGGTTAGTTGGTTAGTTCGGTTTTAACGTCCACAGCACTGAGGTGATCATGGACGGCCCTGACGGGCGGGTTATGGGGGACAGGAAAATCTATTGCCTATAGAGTACGACTGACCTGAACACTGATCAACTCAGGCGCACTCTAACTGTGCCACTTTGATTTACCAGGACCTTTCAACGGACATGCTATTGAACAAATCCGTTTTTTTCCCCTGGATTGTGAGTCCAGCTACCGGGGCCGGGACGGGATTCGAACCCACGACCCGGCGATTCCCTTCGCTCTCCTGCTCCGACGTTTAACCGCCTGAGCTATTTCGGACTCTAAGGAGCGCCTTGAATGAGATGAAAATAATAAGGCAGTCACGCCTTCGTCGTGACGAAGAAGTGACAGGATGCACTTATGGCCGACGTCGGCCCGATGACGTTTGCTCACTGGGTAGGATCCTTGAAGGGAGCTGCTGGAAGAGTTGGTCTTTTTGCGAATTTTTCGGTGAACTATTCATATTCCCCACTCGGGGGGTCAAGTCAACTAAGTGACATCAGTCTCATTACAAAAACAGCGTATAGCCCTATAGCACTTACTTTCTGTCGTTGTCGCCGGAACACATCGAGGACGTGGGCATTTCTTTCCATTGCACGGTTTTTCCACGCATACTTTGCCGTCAGAACATACCTGTTGTGAAAATAATTCATGCTGATGTTTACGTAAGCTTCTAACATCTGAGAATGAATCGCGTATGGTCATACCTCGCCTTCAAAACCGGTGTAAAAAACCAGCATAGAAGATGTCAGGAATAAGTGTAAACCTGGAGTGCTTCCGACATAGAGAAGACAACTGTACACTCTATGATGATTCCAGAAGTCTGAAATGAAAGTGGAATTTTGCAAAATGTGTTTGGAGTGTGGTTGTAGTTACAGCCAGGAAGGACGATGAGGAATCCTACACCCCAGTAGCAAAATGTCTTCGGGCTTACGACGGCCGCAATGGGCCCGCTCACAACCGTGCGCGGGCCCACTGCGGCCGATGTGGACCCGAAGACCTTTGCTTACTAGGGATTTGCCGGACGCAATAGGTCATCGTTACACACAAATTGTAACCCATTGACTGCCTGTAGACGTGGATTTCGCGCCTGAAACCATTGCACACTGACCAAATTTCACAACAACAAAAACGACAACAAAAAAATTGTAAATGGGACCAATATAGCAATAAAGATAAAAACAATAGCAAGAGACATAAATCCTCGTGAGCCCCCGCAACTGGGGGTCTCATGTGGATGTACGTGTCTTGCAAATGGGTAAAGAAGTACCCAACGGAGAAAGAAACACGC
>BTPG01000006.1:129638203-129690703 GCA_036245525.1 Semisulcospira habei
TGATCCATCTCCTGCAACTGGTTCATAGTCATTAGATGACACCTCCAAAATTTGGGAAATACTGCCGTCGGGCTGAATGAGTTAAACATAATTATACCCCATCCCTTTATCGTGGAGCAACAGTGATCAAAACACAATAAACAAATGAAGAAATTATTTAAACTTCATTTCTCACCAGAAACGGAATGACAGCAAAGATCCACATGTTTCCCTTTTAGTGGCTGAAATTACAGTGCGTCCAAAGACTGAAGCATGATCTCGTGCGTAACTTTTATTATATCACGCACTCGTGTAGTAGATCAAATTTATGTTATGCTGAGTAGCCCTCACAATGCTCGCGTGTGGCATGCCCGCAATCTCCTTTGTCTAGTATTATATCCTTGACAAGTTTATCACTGTCTTCCTGGCTTGGTCAAAAGTGTCAGTTAGTCGTCACGGTCTGCTGGCATTCACCCTAAAGGGAATGAGGTCGGGAGAGCGTGTGGGGGAGAGGGGGCAGTGGGAGGGGATGGCGTCATAACAAGCTATCCAGAGCTCCATTGCCACACGGCTTTGACATTGTAATAAAAATAGTAGTGGTCGTTGACTGCTTCTTGTACAAAGGGATATTTTTTTTATTTTGTTTTGTGGGCACCACATACCCAGTGAGAAATAGGTCATCCGACCGACGTCGGTCGTTGTTAGTCAAGTTGATTATGACAGAGAATACACTATTGTAACATAAAGACATAACCCAAGCAAGCAAAGGTCATCGAGGCCCACGACGGCCACATTGGGCCCGTTTTGCCATTGGGGAAGATATAACAAACACTGAAACAGTATAGCATACACTTACCAACACTGATATGCAAATAACAGTCCTCATGTTCACAAAATGTGTCAGTAAATCTTGTCCGTGTTCGTCTTTACTGTCAACCTGCTGTTTCAGTGCGGCTTGTTTTAGTTTGGAACACCTTGTAGATCCATACCAGTAGACCGCAGATTTTATACTCGAAATTTTCGTTAACTCATTCGAGACGAACGGCATCCGGATACGCTGCTTAAACCGCGTATCCGATTGCCGTTCGTCTCGAATGAGTTAACCCCTTTCCTGCCACTGGACGTTTATTTTGTTTCTGAAATCTTTGTTCATTCAGCGACCGAAATCCGTAATCTTTTTAGTAACATGGATATAAACTGGTCTCAACAAGAGGCATAGATTCGCATAAGCCCCTCACTTTTGGCGGCTTATGAAGATCTATACTCCTTGCAGTTAGGTGGTGTTCAAGCTTCCCGTCAGTGAAGGGGTTAATGCAACTCCAGTGTGCCCAAGCAGTCCAAGGAAACTGGAATCAAAGTGACGCCAAAAAGAGATGATCTTCATGATCAATTACGGGGGTTCATGAGGAGCTATGCCTGTTGCACTTTGTGTGATCACCTTTCCGCGCTATTGAAGTGGTTTCTGAGTTAGTCATATAGTGCTGTGCTCCGTATGTGATGCCTATGTACGATCGGTGCATTGTGCATCCGTGTGTGATGTCAACAACTTGCCAAAGGTGTGTCCATGCAGTGCGTATCACAACATTAATCAAATTCAGATACGCATCTTCACATTAAAAAAAAAATGGCGTCAGAACCATGCGGACTGGGTGACCTTGCCTCCGCTTCCCATCAAAATAGTAAAGGGGTTGGTGTGGGGTGTGGGTGGGGGGGGGGGGGGAAGGGAGAAATAGTGAGTATCCTCCCTAACTGCGCTTCCCGTTGTTCACACATTCTACCCCAGGACCGAAATCCCCAAATTTTGAAGTTGCCCTCTGAAGGTCTGTATTACAATTCTAGAGACAGATCCATGTCATGCTGTGGTGTGTCGGGGCTAAATGAGTTAAATACCGCTTGCAAAGGCGCCTGTTATGCTAATCAGGCGCTAACAGCACTTGCGGGGTGATTCATATCTGAGCGAGTTTCGCGTTGAAAATGAAATGCTGTATGATTATATATGAGTCTGAAAGTATCACCTTACAATGGTGAGGTTACGTTTACACCGGACGACTCCAGACAACGAACGAGATGTAAGTCACATAGGATAACCATCTACTACCATAGACAAAGACAACATTCCAAACATCTCCAAGACGCATAGATCCTCGGGCCCATGAGGATCTATGCCTCTTGGAGATCTTTGGAGTGTTGTCCATGTTTATGGCAGAAGCTTGATTTTGCTCTCGTTCGTTGTGCGGAGCTGTTCGTTGTTTGTCGCCACGCTTTAATAGTCGAGGAGGAGGGTGGTGGTGGGTGGCGGTGATTCATGAATCACGATTTCAAAATAATAGTATAATAATATTAATAGTATTAATGTTTGATGATGGAAAGAGATGAACTGCCGCTTTCATAACCCCTACTCATTTAATAATCATTAGCCAACACTCAAACAAGGGCCGAGTGTGTGGGACAGCTTTCACAAACAACGGGGAGTGTGTGCGTGTGTGTTTGGGGGGGGGGGGAGGGAGAGGGCAGAGACGACGCCGGGACTGGGTGGTGCATTCCTTAAGGGACAGCTTTCACAACAGAAGTGAGGGGGGAGAGGGTTCATAGTGGAATTAACCGTGTACGTGGCAATAGACTTTCCACGTTTTGGTTGTTGTTCGAGTTTACAAATTTAATCAGAACGTTTTTATGATTGACGAAGGTCCTATTTTGGCTTTGGCTTTTCACGACGAATACGTTTTTTTTATTGATCATGAGGGTAAAAACAAAATTGCAGTCACGAATCACGAGAACTGGAAGAAAGCCAATTACGTATTACGATTTTGTAGCATGCCCGCATAACCCACACACACACACACACACACACACACACACACACACACACACACACACACACACACACACACACATACACCCCTCCCCCCCTACCATCCCCTCCCCCACCCCACCCCACCCCCTCCCCTCCCTCCAGAAACACACACCCGTCTTAGTCGGATAGTTATTGAAACACACACACACACGGGCGCACACACGCACGCGCACACACACACATGCACACACACACATGCACACACACACACACACACACACACACACACACACACAGATGCTTTTGACCATGACAAAGAAAAAAACAAAAGTACTTCTTCATTCACTGCATTATATATTTGCATCAAAAGGACCCAAGGCATCTTATGACACACACATGATATTTCTTCTTTTTTTTTTTTAATCTTCCAGTTACGTCCCATTAGCTCATTCAGCCCGACGCACGTATTTTCCCAAATTTTGGAGGCGTCATCTAACGACTATGCACCTGTTGCAAGAGATGGATCGACCATGATAGTTCAAGGGTAGTGCCAGATTAGCTTGGCGCCGACAGGCGCCAAGCTAATCTGGCACTACCCTTGAATTATCATGGTCGACCCATCTCCTGCTGTAGTGCGTCAGGGCTGAATGGGGTAATGCAATGCAATGGTGTGTGATAAACACGCTAAGAAAGGTTAAGCACAACAATTGAATTTCTTCCCTTCTTGGAAAAAAATGTCTTTGCATTAATTTTTATCCCAAAAGCAAAAGGTCTTCGGGCCGACTACTGCCCAAGTTGGCCCGCGCACAGCCGTGCGCGGGCCAACTGCGGCTCTTGTCGGCCCGAGGAGCTTCGCGCACTGGGTACAAGCGTTTTGGTCTGTGACAGTGGTGTGCATGCCTTCAGAAGATATAAAGGTGGCGAAAATGCAGGTCCTCGTGGCGGAGTCGGGCTGAGGACGTTTTGCTTACATGAGGCGTTAATGGTATCTAAGTGGCACCAGACAGCTACGCTGGCAACCGTAAGGGCAACACTTGCTGGCTGGAAGGATGCAAAACATAAATAAACAAAGTCATAGTCAACAGTCTTGCCAGATCAATTATAGTAGGATTCTTCTATTTCAATTTATACACAATGATGGCGATGATGATGATGATGATGATGATGATGATGATGATGATGATGATGATGGTGATGGTGATGATGATGATGATGATGATGATGATGATGATGATGACGAAAAAGACAACGATAATGATGATGATGATGGGGAGGAGGAGGATACAAAAAGTATATCTAAAAATGTACAAATTATGTAACAAATAAATCCATTCTCTGGTCACTTTCTTAACTCATTCTACCCCAGACACACCACAGCAAGATATGGATCGACCATGATAGTTCAAGGGTGATGCCAGAATAGCTTGGCGCCTATGGGCGCCAAGCTATTCTGGCATCACCCTTGAACTATCATGGTCGATCTGTGCCCTGCACTAGAGTGCAGTCTTCAGAGGACAACGGCAAAATTTGGGGATTTCGGTGTTGGGGTAGAATGAGTTAAAGGTCTTTCTCATTGTGTATTATACGGGGTGGTTTTCAAATACACTTAATTCATTTGTAGCGACCGACAGGGAAGGGGTTAATTATTATCTTCACTCACCTCCTTCACAGTCCGAGTCGGTGCTGCAGCCCGGGTTCAGAGGATCCACGACACAGGCTATAGCGATGTTGGATGTATCAGGACACGTCCCTGGCTTTTCTGGTAGACAAGTTGTTAATTGAAGGGTCATTACACGGCTTCAGAAGACAGATCATCCTTCATAGTCCAAGGGTGAGGCCAGAATAACTTGGCGCCTAGCGTCAAGCTATTCTGGCATCACCCTTGAACTAACACGGTCAATTCATATCTTGTTATAGTGTGTCAGTGCTAAATGGGTTAAAGGCTCAAAGGTGCTTATTTCGAAAAGTCCATCTTTTTATTAGTCAACTACGATAAAAATCAGAAGGAACAGTTCGGGTGGGATTTGAAGACCATGAGCTGAAAGAGAACACTCCAAAGGAGAACGAAACACGCTCAGAAATAGACAAACAAACAAATATACTATTCAGTCGCTACTTATCTTGTAAGTGAGAAGAAGCTTTGCTTCTTCTCACTCACAAGATAAATAGCGACTGAATTGTATACTTGTTTGTTTGCACATCTATTTTGAAAACCCGTTTTAACTGGATAGACCAATAAATTGTGTTGCAACTGTCATTTGTACGCTTGACAGTTACCTGTTTGGTCTGGATTTCATGAGATGAAAATAATATAGCAAAAAAATGTGGAGTGTTCGTATAATATCTCTCGACAGACCGAGCGGCTGACACTTCTACTGGCGATTGGGTGCCTGATAGGCGGGGGCAGGGGATCTAACTGTTGTCTGTCCGGCGCTGAGTAATTCTCCTTGGTTTGTTGTACAATTCTGCCAGCGCTAGCCTCACCTATCTGGTTTGTGAGTACAACTCCATGGATCAAACAGTTGCAGAAGTATCAGCCGCGAGGTCTGCCTAGAAATGATAATATGCGAATACTCCACTTCTATGTTTCATAGAACCTTTCACAACCGCAGAATAGCGCTGTAGTTCCAAGCCATCTTTTGAAAAGGAGCGACGCATTTATTTTCGTAAATAGTACACAATAACTCCAACTCAACAGTAGAATCAACAAAAACAATTCGAAACAAATGTCTGTTTTGAACAACAAGAGAAATAGGAAGCAATTTAACTTACAACATATAAAACTACAAAGTGTAATACGAAACTATTTTGAACTAAGTATCTATAAACTGAAATCTACATTGCGATACAAATGTGAAATTATTTCCCTTGTTACTAACATTCTTCCATTTTTGTGGTATTTCTCGCATTCTTGTGGTATTTCGGTGTGTAGACTTTTCATGTACGATTCGCGATCTAAACTTCTTATTTCGAAATAAATATTGGGAAAATGAGTATTTTTTCGGATTCTGCGGTAGCCTTTCTACCTGTAAGAAATTAGCTTTAAGCCATTCAAGTCAGTGTGGAATATGTGTTTTTTTATGCGAACAGTCACACACTCTAGCTTGCGAACTGCCTACCGCAGTTTCACCATGATATCCCAGGCACCTTAGCGCGATAAGACTATCACATATAGTGTGGGGATGCTATACATGTAAAAGTGGTCTTGAAAGGTTCTATTAATAAATATGATCTTTAAATCTGAAACCCATGTATTTGACACCCAACAATCTCATTAAAATGAACCATTTTCTTCACTAATATATTGGGGTTTTTTTAAAACAACATAGGAAAACTGATCTTACCGCAACGTGGAGATGGGACTTCCCGGCAGATCTGACCTTCGGGACAAGTCTGAAACATTGAGAGATCGCTCTGTAAGACGTTTATCCCTTAGACTACAATTTGAGAGATGTCCGTTGCAGTTCAGGAGACAGGTCGACCATGATAGTTTACGGGTAGTGCCAGTTTAGAACTGCCATGGTCGATCCATATCTTAGTCGCGATGAAAATGATGAGTATACGCTTAATCCATGTAACCCCACAGGCTTATTTCCCTAATTTTGGAGGTGTCACCGAACGACTATGTACCAGTTGCAGAACCCGGATCGTTTATGATAATTCATGGGTAGCGCCAGATTAGCTTGGCGCCCTCAGGCGCCAAGCTAATCTGGCACTACCCTTGAAATATCATGGACGAGCCATCTCCTGATATTGGGCGTCCAGGCTAAATAGGTTTAAGGGCCATGCATACGCATGTAGGCATCAACAAACAGTGCATGAACCTTATCTACTGCTTTATTGTCCCTGGATGCGACGTTAGGCTTGGGGTGTTTATATTTTCCCATCCAAATTCTGTGCGGGATAAATACAGACTTTTGACCTTACTTAACTTTGACTTGACGCATGCTGCTGTGTACGTGACGCGACTGAATCGCATATTTTCAGGGGATGTTCAATGGGAGATTAACATTGTACATTTTCATTGGTTTCGGTGTTGTTATTCACGACTGACTTTTGTTATACCGAAGTAGACTGCAATTGCGATGAAAATTTCGCTTTTACAATAATAGGTTTTTACATTCACAGGGTATAGGTGTAAAATTGGAGTGTTAGTGATAGGCAGATGTGTGCACCCCAGTGTGACTGACCAGATGTTTGCAGTGAACTGGAGTGTCGTAAGGTGTACTTGTAGTGTGGTCATATTTACAGGCAAGATGGACTTGACAATAGCACTGGTTTGGA
This sequence comes from Semisulcospira habei, assembly GCA_036245525.1. Classification (NCBI taxonomy): domain Eukaryota; kingdom Metazoa; phylum Mollusca; class Gastropoda; family Semisulcospiridae; genus Semisulcospira; species Semisulcospira habei. The sequence continues at coordinate 129,645,261 of BTPG01000006.1, forward strand.
AACGTTAAGCTATAATTTGACCCTACACAGCACTGAGTTTTTAAACGCGTGTGACGTCAAATTATGACGTAATATCAACAAAGAGTCTTGGTTAACTCTTTGGCTGTCGGTAGCTGTTTTTGACGCGATTTTTCCTGTCGGAATCATCGCGACATAAATGACATAAACGGATACGGACAGCCAAAGGATTACGCATTCGAGACGTCCCGCCTCCGGATATGCGCATAAGCCGCGTATCCGGAGGCGGCACGTCTCGAATGAGTTAAGAGTCGACAAAAGATACACCAAAGGCACACATCGAGGACGTGGGCATTTCTTTCCTTTGCACGTTTCTTCCACGCATACTTTGCCGTCCAGACGTATCTGCTGTGAGAATGATTCATGCTGATGTATACGTAAGCTACTAACATCTGAGAATAAACCGCGTATGGTCATACCTCGCCTTAAAGACCGGTATAACAAGGCAGCATTAAAGATGTCAGAAAAAAGTGTAAAATTGGAGTGCTTCAGATATAGAAAAGATTACACCCCATTTTGACTCAGGAAGTCTGAAATAGGAGTGAAGAGTTGCAAAGTGTTCTTGGGGTGTGCTTGTAGTTACAGCCAAGATGGACGCGATAAGTCATCGTTTGACCTTACACACAGAGTTTTAATTAATGCGTGTGACGTAATACTTTCAAACTGCCTCACGCAGAGACAGTCTTATAGACAAAAGGTACATGCATTAGGTGATAAGTAGTGTGTGGGCAGTCAATGCCAGTCATACATCGTACTCTGAAAACCCCACTGTCATGGGCATTTGAGTTTTGAGGTCATGAGGCATGACTGCTCAAAAGCAATTCAAGTGATATATTTTATTCAAATGATATCTTCAGACTATAATTACGTATGACCGCAGATACACACATACACACACACGCGCACGCACGCACACGCACGCACGCATACGCACGCACGCACGCACACACACACACACACACATCCATTTTAAGCGCTGTGGGCAGACATACCATTAACTTTGCCTTGGCATCTCTCCTTGATAGAGGTATAATTGGAGCGTAGCAAAGTGCTCATTGGCTGCGATCATAGTTAACCCATTACATCCTGAGGCCGATTTCTTTTTTTAATTTGTTTATTGTCCTATAACGGCTACATTACAGATTAGGACATAGCTCAATCATTTTAGTTCTAGGGTGGTGCCAGAATAGCTTGGCGCCTCAGGCGCCATGCTATTCAGGCACATCCTTGAACTATCATACTCAAATTAATTTCAAGCAGTAGTGTATCAAAAGGAAAAGTATTAAAGCCACACAAAGACAGACCAAAGGCACTAAACGTTAAATCACTTTTGAACTGTCATTCCCTGTACCCTAAAACACCGCACTGTCAAACGCCAGTGGGACTGTCAGAACACGAGGTGTGACCGCTCAAAAGCAAATCACCGTCCAGCAGCTGGAGATATACATACCTTGGTTTTACATGTCTCCCTGGGTGGAGGTACGAACCCGCCAAAGCAGAAGGAACACCCACACTGGAAACAGCACTGTCCACCACGCGGCCCACAGTCTCTGTTCGTCCTACATTGATTTTTGCATGGAAGGGGGTTGCCATCAGGATCACGGGGACAGAGGACACGTGGGCATGAAACTGTTAAAAAGAAGTACGAGATCATCACCATCATCATCGTCGTCGTCGTCTTCGTCGCATATATATTATCGTTATCACGACTCACATTGTCACTGCCAATGGACGCAGATTGTGTTTTTCAAATCGTGCTAAATTTAACAACACAGGCTTCCAGCGGCCGTCAACAGGGACATGGATACAAAGTGGTTCCAGCAAGAGGAATAGATCCGCATGAGACCCCGCGATTGTCGGGCTCATGATGATCCATACGTCTTGAATTTGTGTGGTGTTCAATGTGTTTTCGTTAGTGAAGGGGTTAAATGGGATGCTATTGTGTTTTTAAGTATGTACTATTAACAGAAGAGACTTTGTTATGATGGGACGCGGTGGAGCGCTTTCAGTAGCACGCGCATGACGTCATATGCGGGCAGGGCTCAAATTCTGACAGTGAAGTAACAAGGTAAAAATTCAGTCATGTCTAGTATTCAAAAAACAGTCTCCTGAGATAAATTGTTACCGATCGGCTGTTGTTGTTGTTTTTTAATGACGTCGCTGTTTGTGTAATAACGTAATGCTGTTACTAATTCTGAACAGACCAGTTAAACACCGACTATAATAAAATCTGCGACGGCGAAGATAAAAAACGGTACCGCTAGAGTCTGGCGTTCTTTCAGATAACTGTAGGACTCTTAAGCCCCACAGATGAAATCTGTTGGCTAAAATATGTATATGCACGTGTACGGCGTTTGTTTGAAATCGTGGGAATGATCATTCGTTCATTGAAGGCGTGTTTGACAGTAAGAATAATGGTAACAATATTAAATGAGTCTGTTAGCACGGTGTTAGATGGCGAAGGCTGCTGACAACTGACGTCTGACGGGAGTTGAAAGGGTAAGAGTAAAGGCGTCAGGTCAACGGTAATCTGATGGGTGTATTTGACTGTGCGCAGACCTGTAAATTGTGTTCACTTTCGACAGTTACCTAATGCTAAAAAAGGTCATCGGGCCGACGTCGACCGCCGTTGGCCAGCGCACGGCCGTGTGCTGGCCAACGGCGGCCGACATCGGCCCGATGGCCTTTTGTACATTGGGAATTGTGCCGTCCCTCCGGCTGTTCTTGCTCCTTTTTGACGTTTGAATATGAACTATGGAATACGAATGATATAAGAAGGGAAAATCAGTAATCAGTTGCTCAGGTATGATGAGTTCGGGGATGTATATCACTATCATCTAGATAAGTACCTTATAATAAATTACGCTTAACAACATGGTATCATGTAATCTGTTAGCTATTCTATAAACACCAATAATCATGTTTCAGTGATTAATGGTGGTAGAACATGACGGTTGGAAATGAAATCCGGTGAAACAAAAGCGATGTGTTTGTGTAGGTGTAATGGGTTAGTTAGTTATTTGGGTTTAACGCCGAGCAGGCGACTAAGGCCATCTCACGGCGGTTAGGTGTAATGGGATTATAGACTGACAGCTTTTGATCACCACACTTCGCCCCCTTCGGGAGCACTGACGCCTGAGTTTGTCCTGATCAGTCCAAGGATTATCAGACTGTGAGGATATGTTTTGGTAATTTGGACTTTTACGTGATCCTTCTTGAACTACAATATGATTTAGAGGCCAATGCACACACACACTGAATGCAGACAAGATTCGTCGAACGTGATTAGACAACAATGAGCATTTTCATACACTTTGATTTAATTTGTTCAACCTTTAACTCATTCGAGACGAATGGCATCCGGATACGCGGCTTGAGCCGCGTATCCGGATGCCATTCGTCTCGAATCAAATTACGCTGCTGCTTTTGAGGGGAACGTTAGTCAAGAGTGACCAGCCTACCTGTCACATTTTAAACAATATGCTGTTATTTTCAACAAGTTTCCATATCTCACGGAACCGCTGAAGTATAAAATATGACAGTAGCACCATATTGTGTACTCCTGTTGTCATTATTTTCGTGCTTTGTTGGCAAACGTCGAATATACACGAACGTACATAAATAATTTTCACGTTTCTACGCCGTTTTGTATCAATCGAGTGAGCGCTAGTGGAGTATTGCTTTCACTCAAATTGTTTGTCAATTCAAAAATTTACAGCCTGACCTTGGTGTAGAAGTGGATGGACATAAGATGGTGTGTGTGTGGTGTGTGTGTGCGTGCGTGCGTGCGTGTGCGTGCGTGTGTGTGTGTGTGTGTGTGCTGTGTGCGTGCGTGCGTGCGTGTGTGTGTGTATGTGTGTGTGTATGTGTGTGATGGTGTGTGTGTGTGTGTGTGTGTGTGTGTGTGTGTGTGTGTGTAATAATAATAATAATAATAATAATAATAATAATAATAATAATAATAATAATAATAATAATAATAATAATAATAATAATAATAATAATAATAAATTTATTTCAGTTTTTGCAGGCCATCAGGCCCATATGAACACAAAATACAATTTACAACCAGAAAATACAGGAAGGTGGTTGTAAAACACACTCATATAGCATTACATCAGCGCACATAAATAAACAAAAAAAACAAGAAAAGTTCAAAGCAAATCCCTCTAATTCCTTAATTTAAGGCAACCTGAAATATACATAGCAACTTTAAAGACCAGTTTATCATGTAGGTTTCCACACAGCAGCTGAACTTTAAGATCGGATGGGAATCTGTAGTAAAACAGTGGAATGTACTTTTTACGTAAAGGGGCATATTTTGGACACTCGAACAGAAAATGACACAAATCTTCAGCCTTATGCCAATCACATGAATTACATTCTGGATTAGTGATGGGTTTTCCAAATCTGGATACTCCGTTTAAAGGTAAACGGTTACATCTAAGTAAACATATTGCCCGCCTGAGTTCACAAGAGTTCAGCTGCCCTATGTAACTGGCTCTAAGTATTTCTGGGTGGTAATGGCAGTATTCTGTGTTTGAGGTAAGGGATGCATGCCAGTCCTGTCGGAAACAATCCATCAGCCGATCTTTGAATATCTGAATGAACAGAGGAGTGTTTCCAACTGACTGCATTTCCCATACATACCCAAACCCGTGCATACACAATAGAGTCTTTATTTGCGTAGCCCAGTTCGATCTACCCGAAGCATCATGCATATATAACATCGTGTAACACTGTCTTGGGTATCTGTTTTCTGACATGGTAAGAAGTCTGCACCAGTACTTCACCATTCGAACATAGGCATCAATATACATAGGGAATCTTCCACACTCACCCAGCGCAATATTGTTTTTTACATCTCTTCCAACACCAAGGACCATTTTACAAACCTTTATATGAACCTGCTCAATTACATCATGTCTCTGGAAACCCCAGACCTCTGACCCGTATAGCACAATGGGTTTAATCTTGACATCAAAAATGTGAAAAACAGTGTCAGCTGGCAAGTTTTGTAATTTGAAGTATAGTCTTTTGATGCCTGCAACTGCTCTCCTGGCTTTTCCAGCTAAGTTTTCTACACATCTAGCCCAGTTCAGAGTAGAGGAAAATATCACACCAAGGTAAGTATAACTGGACTCGACTTGAATCTGCTTGTCAGCATAAAACCATTTTTCACAATTTTTCACAAAACCTCCATTTTTGAAGACCACCACTTTTGTCTTGTCCATGTTCACAGTGAGACCCCATTTTTTACAGTATTTTTCTAAACAATTAATTTTCTTTTGGAGATCTGCTACAGAGTCAGAGACAATGGCTATATCATCAGCATACATAAGAAGGAAAATACCCAGTGGGTCTGCAAAAATATCAATGCCACGTGCACCGCACGATGATATTTCTGTCTCAAATTCTGAAAGAAAGATAGAAAACAGCAGTGGGCTCAACACACAACCTTGTCGCACCCCTGACATGCAATCAAAGTAGTCGGTAACTTTGGTTCCAACCCTTACAGCAGCTTTTACATGTTTGTACATACTCTCAAGTGTCTGAAGCAACTTTCCATGAACTCCTTTACGTAGCAAGAGATACAACAGTTTTGTCCTGTGCACACTGTCGTAAGCTTTAGAAAAATCTACGTACATGGTGTAAAAACGGCCACCCTGCTTGCTAAGATACTTTTGCACTAGTGCCTGTAAGCAAAAAATGTTGTCTATAGTACTGTATCCTTTACGGAAGCCAGCTTGGGCCTCAGGAATACAATCGTTCTCTTCACAAAAACGAACCAACCTGTTGTTAATGACAAAACTGTACAACTTACTGATAACGTTCAGAAGAGAAATTCCTCTGTAGTTGTCAACATTTCTAGGGTTACCCTTTTTGTGTAGTGGAAATATCACAGCCATGGTCCAGCTTTCAGGGTATTCCGCACTTTGAAACACACGATTAAACAAAGGATGCAGAAATTTCACAAGGATCTCACCTGCATGATGAAAAAGGTCAGTGGGCAAGCCATCAGGGCCTGATGCTTTCCCTTTCTTCATGTTATTAATAGCACTGCGAATTTCATCCTGCGTGATTTCCCCGTCAAATTTTGCATTATGACAACCATCACAATCATCAGATATATGGTCATTCAAAACACCCTCGGCCTGTCTGCTGAAACCTGAATCATCAACATTCTGATCCACATTTAGCAAATTACGAAAATAATCATACCACACGCGTGGTGAAACGACATCAGAACACAACTTTTTAACGCCAGTCAGAGACTTTATTTTTTGCCAAAATGTTCTTGAGTTTGCATCATTACATGCATCGTTGAGCTCATTCAAAACCCGTGCGTTGTACTCTACTTGTTTTGTTTTACACAACTTCTTAAATTCTTTCTTCATGTCAAGATACTTCCCTAAGTCGTCATGTGTGTTTGTGTGTCTGAACTGCTTCAACTGTAGGTACTTGTTTTGTTTTGCTAACTCGCAGTCCGAGTCCCACCACGGCGGCTGTGCACGGGATTCACCTATCTGCTTACCTGACCTCATTTTGTCAGCCGCCTTCTGAATGAATGCTACAAAACAGGCCGACCCTTCTTCTACACTCGAGTCAAGCGCTGACGAAAAGTGTTGAAACTGAGTCTCCTGATTATCTTCAATGTATGCCCAAAAGGATTCAGCGTAGTTTTCTTTCCAAACAAATTTAACCCCTTCCTCTAGTATTATATCATCATTTAAATCATCATCATCACATGAATAAACAGACTGAATAGAAGTAAACGTGGTTACAATGGGGAAATGGTCTGACTCGCACCTGTCTGCAACAAACATATCGGTCACTAGGTCAAACACGGATTTAGAGCAAATACAGTAGTCCACCACACTTTTGCCTCTGTTGGCCACGCACGTAATTTCTCCCTCACTGTCACCTTTCGTTCTGCCATTGACAATAAACAAACAGTACTCTTGACATAGTTCTATCAGTTTCCGACCAAAACTGTTTACGCCAATATCTTTTGACCTCCGTGGACTTTGTGGTACATCCTCTAGCAGATCTGTTAATTCCTGTAGAGGCTGCACGTGTGAATTGCCATCAATAAAATCAGTATCAGACAGCCCGGCAGTGCGGGCGTTAAAATCGCCACATAATAGCCAAGGCAGCTCAGGGTGAGCACGTAAAACTTGAGACATGTAGTTTTCTAACACTTCAAAACCATCAACGTTATCTTCACCATATACAACAGAACGCTCTGGAGCCACATACACAAATGCTGCCAGAACATCAGATGCAGAGTTCAAAACAGACTTACCGATCTTTAGAAACACAATATCCTCAGCTGCCTGCATTAAACGCAACACATGACAGGCTATAGATTTATGTACACACACGGCCACGCCCCCTTTTAACTTTTGTGTACGTGGTGAAAAAAACACCTGATACTCTGGAAAGGTATCCTCTATAACATTTTGCTTACACGACCAGATCTCTGAAAATGCAAAAATTTGACACTTTTCACAGAACTGCCTAAAAGAAACACTTTTCAGCTTATTTACAAGACCTTGGATATTCCATGCCATGATGCGAAACACAGAGCTACCACTTTCATCACTACCACTTTCATCAACACAGTGTGCGGGTGTGGGTTTGAGTATGGGCACTTGAGTGTGTGTGTGTGCAGGTAAGTCGTCCTTTGAAGACACATGGTGGGGGCCCTGGGGGTCTGAATGAGGGACGGGCTGTCTTCTCCTGGTTGCTGGGTCAACATGCCGGCCTGCCCCTCATTTTTGCCCCCTGCGCTCCACTGGCCTCTGGGTAGCAGCGTCGTATGCGTGGGTCTTTCCCTCAACAACGAGGGAGTCGAAGCGGAGGAAGGCCTTCTTCCCCGCCTGCTTGGCCTCCTTGAGGAAGGGTAGTAGCTTGCGGCGCACGTCCCTCACCCGAGGGGTGAAGTCCTCAGAGATGTAGACCCGGGACCTGTTCTCCTTCAGCGTTCTTCGCTCAAACAGGATCCGCTCCTTGTCTTTGTACTTGTTGAAGCACACGATGATGGGGTGGGGCGCCTTGCCCCCCTTCAGACGATGGGCACGCTCCACCTCGATCTCCTCCTCTATGCCCATCTCGTCCTTCAACATTGACTTGACAGCTTTTTCACAGTCCGCCCAAGTCTCTGAGCGCCCCTGGGGGTGGGGGATTCCGTGAAAGATCAGATTATTGCGTCTGCTCCGCCCCTCCAAATCATCCAGCTTATCCTCCAGCTGCGTAACTTTCTCCTTCAACTCTCTGTTTTCTTTCATCACCGCAGTAAAGTCACTCTGAATTTTGTCCATCTGCTCCTGCATTGTAGCTTTCATACTGTCCATCTTTTTGTCCATCACATTCAACATTTTAAACACATCAGCAATGGTCGGCTCAGACACTGCGTTTGCCTCACCCCCGGGCGACTGGTTGTCTTGGTTCCCCTGGCATGTCAAAAGAGTCTGTCGTTTCGGTGGCCCTGGGTTCGCTTCGACATCGCCACACCGGAGCAGAAAGCCGACCAAAAACACGAGAATGACTGCCACCGGTCCGCTGACACTGACAGTGCGGTAACGTAGGGCTGCCTTCCTCTGTGCTTTGCGAGCCATGAAGTTTTGAAAAGTCCAGTAAAAGGTACCGCAAATGGCACGAAAAGATACCGAACTGCTTGGCATGATGAGCTTAATCACCCTGTCGTTGTTCTAAAGTCACTAATTAAGTAATTATGTTGCAAAATGCTAAAATGCTAAAAATGTGCGGAGCCGCTCTTCAACTGTGTGACGTCGATCGTGAGCACAACTCACCCCCCTGTGTGTGTGTGTGTGTGTGTGTCAGGCGAGAAGGGTGGAGGGGGGGAGATGTGCCAGAGAGCCAATGGAAGAGCGGCGTAACAAAACTGATCGTGTAAGTTCGTAACATATGCTGAAAACACAACATCATCCAAACTTGTGCCAAGGGAAGTCGTGATATTAACGAATTTCCATTTAGCTCCTCTGCGTAACATTAGGAATGATGTAAATTTTGAGGGTGTTAGTCTCTGTTAGCGGTCAGAATCAGTGGGGTGTTCATGAGATTTGTCTACAGGCAATAATAGTTGTGTCTAGGCGTCACACATCACCGAAAACTGATGATCTACGCCTTGCATATTGTTGTCGTTTTTGGCCAAGACCATGTACTAGGTGAATGTTTTTGCTAAAGGATTAGTCCGATGACGTTCATTTGTAGATTAACAGCCGGTGACAACCACGACCGTAATTAACAGCTGGTGATGTGGCCACGGCCAAGTACTAGCAGAATATTTTTTCATCTTCAAACCCAAGCTTGGTACAGATATACCTGACAGTAAAACATTTCTAAGCATACTAATTTGGGTGACCCCTTGGAAAGATCACAGGTCAAATAAGGCCCAAAAATATGTCAAAAATAACCAAATTTTCACCAAAATATTTTTTTTCTCAAATATTATTTTTAACTTCAGTTCCAAACTTGGAACAGAGTTACCTGATGGCAAAACCTTTTTTTTTGGACGACTCCTTGAAAAGGTCAAGGGGCACAAGAGGTCGACATGTGTGAAAAATGAAAATGTTTGATACAATTTTAGTTTTTACCAACGTTTTGGATCAGTCATTCACGTAAGCCATAAGAGCTTTGTCATTCTTGTTTTCGTGTTCCTTCTTTGCCATGAATTCATGACGTCATGTGCATGCTATTGATCGCGCTCCGACGAGGACCATCTTAAAGTTGTTCATTCTTATTTTTTTAAAAATAGGAACAGCAAATAATGGGAAAAGTGTAAGCTCATGCAGAACAGACTTTGCGGGCATGGGTCATCCCATCTTGTCTTCTATTGTTACTGTTGTTTCACACACATGTACGCGATTTTCGTTCCATCCCTTGCAACAAAAAAAAACGTGCACAGCAATGTATCGTTAACCCATTTAACTCTGACGCACTACAGCAGGAGATCAGTCGAGCATGATAATTCAAGGGTAGTGCCAGATTAGCTTGGCGCCTGTCGGCGCCAAACTAATCTGGCACCACCCTTGAATTATCATGGTCGATCCATCTCCTGCAACAGGTGCATAGTCATTAGATGATGCCTCCAAAATTTGGGAAAGACTGAATGAGTTAATATGAACTCACTTGTTGACTGTTGCGCTGTTACCGCCTCGGCATGCAGGACCACGACCTACGGTGAGAAAAACGAATGGACAAAGTCAAAGATACAAAAAATAAACTAAATGAACATACGTGCAACAAGGCCAATGGCCTACCTGCATGTAAGTTCATTTAGTTCGTTCTTAGCGAGTAAACACAGGAATGAGAAATTTACTGATTGTTATTATTCAGATTACAAACAACAAATAAGCTTAAACATATACCCCACCCCTTCATTTGGAGCAAAAGTGATCAAAACACAATACACAAATGCGGAAATTGGTGTTGTTTTTTTTATAAACTTTATTTCTCATCAGAATGTTTCACTTCTATTGGATTAAATATACAGTGAACTCGTGATTAACTTTCATCATCCACACGCTCGTGTACTAGATCACATTTACGTTATGCTGAGTAGCCCTACAGAATGCTCGCGAGTGGCATGCCCGCAATCTCCTTTCTCATGTACAATATCCCTGACAAATTCACCACGTTCTTCCTTGTTTTGTCACAAAAGTCACTTAGTCGTCCCGATCTGCTGGGCACCCTAAAGGGAAGCAGGGCGGGGAGGGGGGGGGAGGGGTGTGAAGTCATATTAAGCTAACTAGGGTCATTGCCACATTGCTTTGACATTGTAATGAAAATGGTAGTAGTCGTTGATTGGTTATTGTGTAAAGAGAATTTTTGTTTTGTTTTGCGGGCATACGTGAAAATAGGTCATCGGACCGATGTGGGTCGTTGTTAGTCAAGTTGATTATGACAGAGTACACAATGTTGTAACATAAACCCAGTAAGCAAAGGTCCTCGCGCCCACGACGGCCGCAGTGGGCCCGTCAGTGCACGGCTGTGCGCGGGCCCACTGCGACTGTCGTGGGCCCTAAGACATTTTGCCTCTGGCTGAGATATAACAAACAGAAAAGCTGTACAGCATATACTCACCAACACTGACAAGCAAATAACAGTCCTCATGTTCACGAAATGTGTCAGTAAATCTTGTCGGTGTTCGTCTTTACTGTCAACCTGCTGTTTCAGTGCGGCTTGTTTTAGTTTGGAACACCTTGTAGATCCATACCAGTAGACCGCAGATTTTATACCCGAAATTTTCGTTAACTCATTCGAGACGAACGGCATCCGGATACGCGGCTTAAGCCGCGTATCCGGATGTTGTTCGTCTCGAATAAAGCAGCGTATCCGGCCGGATGCCGTTTGTCTCTAATTAGTTAAACCCTTTCCTGCCACTGGACGCTTATGTTGTTTATGCAATCTGTGTTCATTCAGCGAACAACATGGATACAAATTGGTCTCAACAACAGGCATAGATTCTCATAAGCACTGCATGTTTGGCGGCTTATGAAGATCTATACTTCCGGAAGTTGGGGGGTTTTCCCATCAGTGAATTCAACTCCAGTGTGTCCCAACCGTCCAAGGAAAATGGAAGAGTGACGCCATTAAGATATTATCTTCATTATCAATTACGGGGGTTCATGAGCTTCTATGCCTGTTGCACTTTGATCGTGATCACCTTTGCTCGCTATAGAAGGGTTTTTTGAGTTAGCCATATAGTGTTGTGCTCCGTATGTGATGCTGTGTATGATCGTTGCATTGTACATCCGTGTGTCACATCAACAACAAACTGCAAACGGTTTATGTATGCAGTGTTTATCACAATATTAATCACACTTATTTACGCAGTTTTGCAGTCACCTGAATACAGTGGGCTAGGAACCGTGGGGACCGGGGAACCGGTGATTTATGTATTGTTTTGCGGGCACAACATAAGTGAGAAATAGGTCACCGGACCGACGTCGGTCGTTGTTAGTCAAGTTGATTATGACAGAGTACATATAAAACCTGATTATCCGTCGTAATTTTGCTCTCGTTCGTTGAGCGAGGTCATCCGTTGTAAATGAAGGGCTTGCCATGCTTTGATAGTGGACGAGGAGGGAGTGAGGGGGGAAGGCTGGGGGGGGGGGGATGGATACGGGGATGGGGCAACACGGATTCACGACGATTTGTCATTTCCGATTCATGGATCACGATTTCCAAATAATAGTATTAATGATGGAAAGAGATGATGAGAGAGAAGATACCGCTGTCACAACCTTTACTCATTTAATAATTATTAGCCGAAACTCAAACAACGGGCGAGTGTGTGGGACAGCTTTCACAAACAACGGGGGAGTGTATGTGTGAGTGTGTGTGTGTGTGTGGGGGGGGGGGGTAGAGAAGATGCCGGGATTGGATGGTGCAGTGGGCCTGGAGGAACAGCTTTCACAACAAGGGTGAAGGGGGAGAGGGTACAAAGTGGAATTAACTGTCTACAGTGGTAACAGACTGTGATGAAGCTCTATGCTCGTACATAGTGCTCACACAGTAGGATAAGTACGGTACGGTTGTTGTTAACGGTTTGTTTTGTGCCGATAGTCCGTGAGGCCGAGATTCACGTGAAATCTTTAAGTCATGGTTAGCACGGGAGTTTTAGTGAGTACTGTTATAGTGAGTTCTAGGCGGAAGCTGTCTTGCAGAGCAGTAAATGCGTTAGTTCGGGCTTTCTTGTCAGAGGAATCAGATGTGTTTGAGATACCTAGCCCGTATTCCAAGACTGACTCTGAAACCTAGAATTCAGGTATGTTTCTATATATGTAGTATTGATAGTTGCTTAGTTAAAGACAGTATGCGTTGCTAAGAGTAATTTGCTTGTGTAGTGTTGACCGGTTTGGTTCAGTTATGTTGGTTTAGAATTCAGTGAAGTAACCGGTGTTTTTGGTATACAGTTATTTACCGAGATGGATGACTAAAGGAATGTAAGGTGTGTATGCTTAAGTCGCTATGAAGGTAGTACGTGGATGGTTAAGCATAGTCTTTTCCAGTGTATAGAGTAGTGTATAGCAAGAGTGTTAGGCTATAGTCTGTTTCAAGATAGTGACAGAGATATGGGGGTGTTACGGAAGTAGACAATTTATGAAGCACGTGTGTGTGTGTGAATGAACGTGTGAGTTATTTGTATCAGCCAGGTTACGTGACGTTTCTCATTGATCCAATATGTTGTGTGTTTAGCAAGTGTTACGTTGGGACTTTTGTTGTCGTATTCAGAATGCTTGTAAAGAGTGGAACGACGGACGCCGAGACGTCAGTCACAGGTGGGACCTAACGTGAAGTCATCCCTCCAGCTCTTCACTCAGAGTGAGTCTGATCGGGACCAGGATACCCGGATCACAGCGAGAACTGCGCTACGGTGCGAGTACAAGGACGTCCGTGTTAAAGACACAGGACGACAGGAAAGAGCATACAACGGACTTGCACGCCTAGACGTGAGAAGGACCAACGTAACCAGGCAATAACATCAAACAGGTTGGAGACTGAGAACTAACACCTAGCCTGGCGAGATATTGTGAATTGTGTGTGTGTGATGTTCGGATGTTAGTAGAGAAGTGTATATAGTTTGATAATCTTTTTGAACCTTTTAGTGTATAAAAGTTACTTTAGAAAGGGAGCCCGTGTGTTGAGTTTTACCGCATGAATGCGCCCGTCTGAGTCAGTGGCGGTGTATGCGTCTGTTGTGCGAGAGTCTGTACGTGCGACTGTGGGCAAGTCTGCGTGCGTTACACAGACTTTTCACGTTTATTTTTTCATTTGTATTATTTCTTTACAAATTTTATCAGAACGTTTTCAGGATTCACCAAGATCCCATTCTGGCTTTGGCTTTTCACGACGAATACCTTTTTTCATTGATCACGAGGATAAAAAGAAAATTGTAATCACGAATCACGAGAACCGGAAGAAAGCCAATTACCCATTACGATTGCGTACAATTCCCGCACCACCACCACCCCCCCCCCCCACACACACACACACACACACACACACACACAAATCTATCTTAGTTAGTCAGTTAGTTATTGAAACACACACACACACACACACACACACACACACGCACGTACACACGCACACACACAAACAAACAAACAACTAACACGCACACACAGATGCTTTTGACCATGACAAAGAAATAAAATAAAAGTGCATCTCCACTCACTGCATTATTTATTTGCATCCAAAAGACCAACGGCATTTATTGACATTCATGATATTTAAAAAATATCATTAAGTAGTGTTCCTTTCATGCAGTGCAATGGTGTAAGAGAGAGAGAGAGACGCGCTAAGAAAGGTCAAGCACAACACTTGCGTTTCTTCATTCTTGGGCATTTCCTTGCATTTTATCCCAAAAGCAAAAGTTCTTCGGGACGACGACGGCCGAAGTTGGCACGTGGACAGCCATACGCGGGCCAACCTCGGCCGAAGCGTTATGGTCTGGAATAATGGTGAGCCCCTGGCTTCAAAAGATATCAAGGTGGTTAAATGCATGTCCTCGTGGCGGAGTCGGCCTGAGCACGTTTGCTTACATCTCGCGTTAGTCGACAGTTAACTCATTCGAGACGTGCCGCTTCCGGATACGCGGCATAAGCCGCGTATCCGGAGGCGGCACGTCTCGCGTGAGTTAACTGCGTTAGTCGTCTGTAACTGGCGCCAGACAGCTACTCTGGCAACCGTAAGGGCAACACTTGCGGGCTGGAAAGGAAGCAAAACACAAATAAACAAAGTAATAGTAAACAGTCTTGCCAAATCTATTACAGTACTATTCTTAAATTTCAAAGTAAATACACAATAATGGCGATGGTGATGATGATGATGATGATGATGATGATGATGATGATACAAAAAGTACACAATATATACACATTTTGTGTATGAAACAAATCCGGTCATTGGTCATTTTCTCAAAAGATAAAAACAATCTTCTCATTGTGTATTATATGAGATGGTTTACAAATACACGTAATTCATTTCTAACGACCGACAGGGAAGAGGTTAATTCATTCCTTATTAACTTCGCTCACCTCCTTCACAGTCCGAGTCGGTGCTGCAGCCCGGGTTCAGAGGATCCACGACACAGGTTGTAGCGATGGTGGATGTATCAGGACACGTCCCTGGCTTCTCTGGTAGACAAGTTGTTCATTGAAGGCACATTACACTTCAGAAGACAGATCATCCTTCATAGTCCAAGGGTAAGGCCAGAATAACTTGGAGCCTGGCGCCAGGCTATTCTGGCATCACCCTTGAACTAACACGGTCGATCCATATCTTGTCATAGTGACTCAGTGCTAAATTGGTTAAAGGCTCACAAAGGTGCTTATTTCGACAAGTCCACCTTTTTATTATTCAAACATGATTAAAATCCGAAGAGTCAGTTCGGGACGGATTTCAAAACCATGAACTGAAAGAGAAAAACCCAACCCATGCTCAGAAATAGACAAACAAACAAGTATACTGTTCAGTCGCTACTTATCTTGTGAGTGAGAAGAAGCTTTGATTCTTCTCACTCACAAGATAAGTAACGACTTAATTGTATACTTGTTTGTTTGACGTCTATTTTGAAACCCCGTTTTAACCCGATATACCAATAAACTGTGCTGTAGCTGTCATTTCTAAGCTTGGCTGTCACCTATCTCTTCTGGATTTTATGCGCTGAAAGTAATAATGAATATGCTCTTTAAAAACTGAAAACATGTATGACGCCGAACAATCTCATTAAAAGCAACCGTTTTCTTTATTAATAAATTTAATTTTTTTTTTTACAATATAGGAAATTTCATCTTACCGCAACGTGGTGATGAGAGTTCCCGGCAGATCTGACCTTCGGGACAAGTCTGAAACAACATTGAGAGATCGCACTGTAACACATTCATCACTTAGGTACAATTTGTCCACTGAAGGCAGCATTGCAGTTCAGGAGACAGGTCGACCATGATAGTTTAAGGGTAGTGCCGAATTAATGAGCACCTGGAACTGCCATGGTCGATCCATATCTTGTTCACGATGAACTGATGATGACATCCTTAACCCATTTAACCCCTCCGGCGCATTTCTCTAAGGAGGTGTCACCAAACGACTATGTACCAGTTGCAGAACCTGGATCGGTCATGATAATTCAAGGGTAGCGCCAGATTAGCTTGGCGCCTGATGGCGCCAAGCTAATCTGACACTACCCTTGAATTATCATCTTCGAGTCATCTCCTGATATTGGGCGTCGGGGCTCAATGAGTTAAAGGGCCATGAAGGCGCAGGCGTCAGCAAACAGTACTACTCGCATGTGCTGCTCTACTGCCTTATTGTCCCTCGATGAGAAGTGCGGTTTGGGGTGTGTATATGATCCCTTCCAAATTCTGTGTGGGACAAATGCAGACTTTTCACCTTACATAACGTTGACTTGACTTGACTTCACAAAAATATACTGACAAAAGAAATGTGAAATCATTCGAGTCATCGGAAACACTGAAGTGTTTCCGAATGATATCGCATATGTATATTACGAGGTCGAGACAACTGAAGGGCTGCAGGGGAGACTCCAAGGGTTCCTCGCATCTCCTGCACGTGCCGCAGTCCGAAGCAATGCAACAAATCTGGGTACCCGGGCACTCTGAGTCTCTGTTACACTGTGGCCTGTTACAAGGTAAGACGGGTCCTACAATACCACATAGCACCAAGGCGATTCTGCATGTCCCCGGCTCTGGAACAGAATACAAAATGTCGCGTAACTCATCCATCAAATGGAGTTACATAATTGCTATTGTTTTCATCCATACGTCACACGACCAATCTCTTTCGCGCAAACTGCGCCACATGACCGAGTTACAAAAACCCCTGTACCGACAAATGGCGGACTTTATGTAGCCCTCTTTCTGTCGCGTCTTGGACGTCAGTTTTATTCTAAAAAAAGATCACCAAACGCTCTAAAGTACAAAGTTACTTAGTGTTGTTCGAAACATCAGACACACTACTGGAGACGGCAACGTCATGAAAGATTTTTAATTACATTATAAGTCTATTATGTATAAATATATATTCCTTCTACGTCAATCATGTCTGGTGCGATCCAGGACGGAAGATTTCTTCTTGATTTCTTTTATGAAAATAGTGGAGGAATGAAAACAAATACGTTATTGGTAGCAAGTGCTTGCTGCACGGAGCCTTGTAGGCCGTCGGGAGGTCAAAGGAACCATTGTACCCCTCAAGCCTGCGGCCTTAGGGTACAATGGTTCTTTTGACCTCCCGAAGGCCTACAAGGTTCCGTGTAGCAAACCCCTGCGACCAATAACTTATATTATCTCAACGTAATGATCTGAGCCTTGTTGTGCCCAGATACATGGACCTACACACACAAAAAATGTTGCCTTCTTTGCTCGGAGTTACTCCGCAGCTCAGTGCAGCGTTTCTCTGTTCACATGGACATGCAGTTCCCACCCTGAAGTAAAACCACTTTGCGAGCACACTGTTGTGAAGTAGAGAAACAATTACTAACAACCCTCATGAGGTCGTCTGCCTTAGTTGGCCTGTGAACGAATGAAGTACCCAACGGAGAAAGAAACACGCTTAGAAAAGACGGGTACAACACAATTTATTAATATTTCGGGTAAATACCCTTTGTCAAAATAGACAAACAAACAAACAGAGAGATTAGCCGCTACTTATCTTCATTGGCAGAAGGAATGTGGCAACTTTGACAAAGGGTATTTACCCGAAATATTAATAAATTGTGTTGTACCCGTCTTTTCTAAGCGTGTTTCTTTCTCCGTTGGGTACTTCTTTGCATATTACACGCTTGGCAGTCACCTTTTTGGTCTGGATTGTGAACGAATAGGCACAATTCGGTACGAGGCGGTTTTGCAGACTGGGAAAAGCGGAAAATATATTTGCAGATGGTCATCAGGACTAGGACCATATTCATGTTTCTTGGCAAACCGCTATACAAATTAACCACATTTAACTGTTTGTGTGTTCGGCAGCGTTTGTTTGTGTTTTTTATTTTTTTTTTTTTTATTTTTTTTTTTTGTTTGTTTGTTTGTTTGTTTGTTTGTTTTTTTGGTGGTTTTTTTTTTTTTTTGGTGCAGCCGATTCCTGCACACGAATCGCCTCGACAAAAAGCGCTGCCGACAGAGAAGTTTTCTGCATGGGGGAGGATTACTGTCTGCACAAAACAATGTCTCCAACTTTTCTTTTCTCTAAACCTGTCATTAGCAACTCACCATCAATCTCGGACTATATACCAATGCCCCAAAAGGTCATCGGACCGACGTCAGCGGCCGTTGGCCCTCGCAGAGACGTGCGCGGGCCATCAGCGGCCGCCGTGGGTCCGATTACCTTTTGCGCGCTGGGATGCTGACTCTGCCAGGTGCAGAAGAGACCAACACTTAACCCTCTGGTTGTCGGTAGCGGGTTTTGTCGCGATGATTCCCACAGGACCCATCGCGACAAAAACCGCTACCGACGGTCCAGAGGGTTAATACGCTTCCCAGTACAGCTGGAAGAAAGTGAATATTCGAGACGGCGCACAGCGGGGAGACCTTGTTGAGGACATATGCCACACTCGAAGTGCAAGAATACAAGTCCAGTAGCATCAGCCTCATCACACTCGTTGTCTCCATTGATTCGCTGCGCAACCTCACTATCAAAATGTGAAATACGTACTGTCCCTAATTCCAATAAATGGAATACATTGAAGTCGTGGGCATCTCTTTCCTTTGCATGGTTCTTCTACGCATACATGGTTGGCCGGACAGACCTGTTGTGAGGAAAAATCATGCTGCTGTGTAAATGAAGCCACCAGTATTTGCGACTGAATTGCGAATGTTCATACCTCCCATTCAAAACCGGTGTGAAAAGGCAGCATAAACAACGTAAGTCTATCGTGTAAAAGAACGAACTTCTGTTTTGTCAAAAGAGAGATTCAATGGGAGATTAACATTGTACTTTTTGTGTTGTGTTCTTCGCGACTTTTGTTATACCCGAAGTAGACTGCATTACGATGAAAATTTCGCTTTCTCAATAATAGACTTTTTGCATTCACAGGGTAGAGGTGTAAAATTGGAGTGTTAGTAATATGCTGATGTGTGCACCGCAGTGTGACTGACCAGAATTTTGACGCAAACTAGAGTGTCGTAAAGTGTACTTGTAGTGTGATCATAATTACAAGCAAGATGGACTTGCCGACTGCTGATCAGCACTGGTTTGGAAACGTTAAGCCATAATTTGACCTTACGCGACACTGGGTTTTAAGTGGATGTGGCGTTAAGTTATGACATAATACCAGCAAACTGTATTGGGTAACCCTTTGGCTGTCGGTAGCTGTTTTTGTCGCGATGATTCCTGCCGGAATCATCGCGACAAAAACGGCTACCTACAGCTAAAGATTAAGAGTCTGCAAAGGATACACAAAAGGCGATAAAATCTTGCTGAGTGGTCATACCTTGTGCCCTGAAAATTCAACTGACACTTACACTGGGTTTTCAGGCAGAAAGCATGCCTCAATGCTCAAACGCAATGCATGCGAGATCTATTTATTCATGTAATATTTTAGACAATAGAGTACTGACCGCACAAACGAAAAGCACATCGAGCGTCTGTGGATGGACATAACATTCTCTTGACACGTCTTCATGGTCGGAGGTACAATAGGAGCGCTGAAAAATCTACTTTGAGTGAGGTCATAGTTAACTCATTCGAGACGTGCCGCCTACAGTTCGCCGCGTATCCGTAGGCGGCACGCCTCGAATGCGTTAAAGCCACACAAAGACATATCAAAGGCGCTAAATTTTAAATTACATTGGAACTGTCATACCCCTTGACCTGAAACCCCACTGTCAACAACAGTTGGATTTTCAGGGCACTGACAATGCATGACCGCTCAAAGTAAATCACCGTCCAGCACCACTGGATAGACATACTTTGTCTTGACACGTCTCCCTGGGTTGAGGCCTGAAGCCACCGTCACAGAAATTACAGCCACATCCGGGACAGCACTGTCCACCGCGCCCGCACTGTCTGTCTGTCTTACATTCATCTCTGCATGGAGGTGACCCCTCAGGTGGAGGAAGGCAGAAGCGACGCGGGCATGGCTCTGTAAAAACATCCTTAGCATCATTATCATCATTACCATCACTATCATCATCATCGTCGTCGTCGTCGTCATTATCATAGTATTTGTGTTTTCGTTTCTTGTTGTTGCTGTTGTTCCCTATGACGTTTTCAGTAATTGGAAATCATTTCGTTTCACTTCCGTGAACACAACTAGCACAGAAATGTATTGATAATTTAACTCACTCGTTTGCAAGGCAGATTTTCCAAGCACTGTTGCCATCTCAGCTTGTAGGAGGACCACGACCTAAGTGTAAATAAGGTGAAAGAATATGTTAAAACAAGATGGGACCCCAGCCCAAAATTGTTTCTATTTTCAAGCTTATCCTTCTGATCCATCTCCTTCTACCTTAATCCATCCTCTGATCCACACACACTGGCACACAGAAATAAAGACGGACACACGGTGCTTCCCGCCATTCGTAAGCTATGCGGCCTGGCGTAGTGATAGCTATTCAGAAGAAGAAGAATAACGCAAGCAGCGAAATGGCGTCACTTCAAGGTGCACGTCATGGCATCGTTAGTCCCACGACGGCGTGTTCGTAGTAATGGATTATTGTTATACGTCACTTATCGCAGTACTAACATTAGAGTTTCAGACTTTGCAATTTTCTTGCTGATTTTCCCACCTAGGGCTTACAGGTCACAATTTGACCTAACCCTACCCGACAGCTGAGACAACTGTAGGTTTATATAAATACCGTTTATGAAAAATCATGCGATTATCAATGAGAATATTTATTTTTTTCTTAAAATCATTCAATTGTTTTAAGAATAATCTCGGACAATTCCGGAAAAAACGTGAAATTTGTTTTCTAAAATATTCACTTATCAGTCAAAACGTTGAAGAGGTACACTGCTGGTTAACAAACTCATTCAATGTCTTCATGTAATTTAGCTATATACAAAATATCTATTAAAAATTTTAAAAAATACGGACTCCAGTTTGTATCAAACGCTGTTGGAGAAACGGCCATTTTCTCGCCAATTAGCACCTTAATCACAAAATTTAAAAAAAAACCTTCCTCTAGATTATTCTTTTAGTGACAATATCGTAAAATTTCAAGTTTGTCCCTCCTCAATGGCGGGGTCTAATCGCTGTCACACACACACACACACACACACACACACACACACACACACACACACACACACACACACACACACACACACACACACACACACACACACACATGGAGACAAAAATCTCAAAGTGGGTTACTAACATTTTATGTGAAAATGTGTTCCCACATTTCTATTTATTGTAGGGCTCTGGAATTGATGCGAATGTTTAGAACACACCTTATAACTAAGCTCTATAACTTAAAATAAAATAGACATTTTCTAGAAACAGAGCCACTGGGTGGAGAAAAAAATGGGTTTCTACCAATAAAGTGGGTGCCTCTCATTCAAAAACTGGCATTAAAGTGAAAATGGGTGTCGCTTCAAATCATTCATTGAAGCATGGACTATCTTAAGAAAATTAGGCGTCTGTAATAAGGTAAAGTTCAAGGAATATTTGATGCTTGTTTTTCACATTCATTTGATTGTTGTCATTCTTTTTTCAACTTAATGTGTATTCCTTCTTTTTCCTGCATTAAAAATTTCAAGCGCAATTACACAACACACAATGAACAAACACCTCACTAAACATACCTCTGGTTGATTTTATTATGATTGTTTGGGTGGGGTTGGCAGGGGGCGTCATCACTTTTGGTTTTATAGAGCTGCAATTCTCTCATATGAATGAAAGATTTTCAGTATCAGTTGAATCAGTAGGTCATTCCAGAGGCGCGCACCGAGTTTCACGTCGATCCACTCACAAATACACATTTGGAGTGCACCAGATGGATCCAGTTGGCTAAGTCCCCCATTCCACACTATAGGCCAGCTAAGAGAAGCAATCGCGTTTATGGCGCGCGAAGGCCTCCCTCATACGCGGTAGAAGGTTTAAAACTGAGAAACTGTTGTTTTTAGAAGTGTAACCCCCACGATCCACATGCAATACAATGTGTACACATGGACGGGGCACAACAGGTACTGGGCGGATTGAAGTAGGGAAAGACGAGAAAACATATACAAGAAAAAAAAATTATATATATGAAAAAAAGTATAAAAACGCTTAAGTCCTCAGTTGCAGTTGACAACAATTAATTTTATTTATTACTAAACACTGCAATGCCAACCAAACATTTATTACATTAAACCAAAAACAATGATATAATTAATCAATAACTAAATAAAAATTATGTTACAAAAATACCAAAAGAATTTCTGAGTGAGGTTCAGGCTATCAACAGAAAAATGTGAAGTCAGTGTTCTGAGGTGGCAAAGCTACGTTTTGACTTAAGTGTGAGTCAAACCGGTCCCTAGAAACCCTGAAGAAAAGAAAATAAATGTTTTAACTACTGTTGACCTAATTAAATACATTTCAATTCTCATCTTTAAAAACATTACATAAAACTGCAAATTTGTATACTAATATGTCACATCATAGCCAACACATCAACACTGACAACTAATAAACGCATATATTGTCTCATGACTGTCATGGACGGATACTAAGAACTATAGAATGTAATCAATGCTCACTGAGAATCTTTGAATGTAATAGTCCATATTACATACTACACAATTATTGTAGTCATTGTACTCCATGACTATCTTCTACTCTGACGATATAATTTACACCAAATGTGTGCGCTGGGAAATTTTACAGAAATCCCCACATCTAGTATAAATGTCGACAATTACAAATGAATTGTTATTAGATAGCGTTAACAGTGTACACTGCCGGCCATTGGTGCTTCAACAACACACTTCCCTCGTAAGTCTGTCAAAGTCCAATCTGTCCTTATTACAGATCAAAACTTGAAATTACAAATCCGTCTTAAGACCTCAATCGTGAGTTATATAATTCAAAATACCTTAGTACTCATACATAGACACAACTACAGACACAAACAATTCCACATAAAAATACAATCCTTGAATCCTAGGTCTAATTCCTAAGACTATGTTTACACCGGAAGGTGTTTTCAGGAAACCCTTTCCGGCGATGACGTATACCACGCGAGAAAACTTCATTAACATATTTGGCGTCCGCGTGGCCGCAGTGCTAAAAAACGCTGTCTGACTCATCAGTCCGCTACGCTCTGGACTGCCGACCCAGACCGCATTTTCCAAGCAACAATTATTATTACTCCAGAGGAACAAATAAAACTTCCTCTACGAAGAATAAAACATTAACACATAAACAAACAAAAAAACATCTACAGAAAACTGCATCGGTCACAAGCTTATTTCTACAAACAAGTGAATGCAAAAGTAACCAAAAATCATCCAAGAGAAACTTCAACACTTTCAGACAAAGTCTAAAAGTATTTTAAACAACTACATTTTAACTAACTAAGTGTCCCTGCATAATGTATTTTGTGACCCTTCTGTCCTTCATCTCTATTCTGCTTTAATGATTTTTTTATTTCCTTGACAAATTTATCACTTCTTTCCTTGCTTTGTCAAGTACATCAGTCAGTTTTAATAATAATAATAAAATAATTACGGTATTTATAATGCGCTTATCTTATAATAATTATAACTCTAAGCGCGCACTCACAACTCGCGCACGCATGCGCACGCTTTAGACGACTCACGTACAACAAATGGTGAAATATATTGCGACAGTCATCTTTTGTGGGGAGTGTGGTGATATAGTGCTAGAACTGTTGAAAGAGGTGAGTTTTGAGGGCGGACTGAAAGGAGGAGAGAGTCTTTCTGACGGAGAGAGAGTGGGAGAGTGTTCCAGGTGGATGGACCATAAACTGAGAAGGCGCGGGGGCCGAAAGTGCTGAGTTTGGTGCGGGGGATGTGGAGACGGAGAGGGTCGGAGGCGGAGCGGAGGGAGCGGGAAGGAGTGTAGGGGTGAAGTAAGTTGGAAAGATAGGCAGGAGCGCAGTTGTTCAGGGATTTGTAGCAGAGAGACAGAATCTTGTATTGGATACGCTGTGGGATGGGAAGCCAGTGAAGAAGTTTGAGCAGGGGTGTGATGTGGTCGGATTTTTTCTTTCTGAGGACGAGGCGGGCAGCATTGTTCTGGATGCGCTGGAGAGTGGAAGTGGTAGAGTGAGGGAGGCCGGAAAGGAGAGAGTTGCAGTAGTCAATGCGAGATAGAATGAGAGAGACAGCAAGTTTGGTGGCAGCTTCGGTGGTGAGGTATTTTCTGATCTGACTGATGCGGCGGAGGTGAAAGTAGCATGCCTGGGCAGTGGCGGAGACGAAGCTGGTCATGGTAAGAGAGGAATCAAGAATAACGCCAAGGTTTTTGGCCGAGTCACTGAGGGAGATGGGGGTGCTGTCGAGTTGAAGGTGGAGAGAGGGAGGGAGCTGGGAAAGTTTCTGGCGAGTGCTTACCAACATGGCTTCCGTTTTCGCGGTTTGCTGACATTCACTTAAAAATGGAGTAACGGGGAGGGGGGGCGGAGTGGGGGGGGGGGGCGCTGTTACTTCATATCAAGCTAGCTAAAACCGCATTTCCTCACTGTTTTGACATTGCAATGAAAATAGAATTTGTCGATGGTTGATTATTGTGCAAAGGGAAAATTATTTTTGTGGTAGCTACATACCAGGGAGCAATAGATCATCGAACCTACGACTATCCCAATTTGCAAAAGGATCACTCTTGATTGGTTACACACTAAGATAAGAAAAGATCATTAAGATACGACAAACAGAGAAAGTATGCACCATACTCACCAACAAGGACAGGCAACAAAAAGTCATCATGTTGACAAAATGTACTTCTATCAATATATCGGGATGTTCCTTTGCAAACTTTTACTCGAACTTTCTTTGAAAACTTTCACTCGAACTCACTAACTTCAGAGCCTGTTATGCACAAGTATCTACGTTCGGCTGTTATGCGTCTCGTCTGTTGCAATGCAGTCTGTTCTGGTTTTTGTTAAGCAATTTCCTGCTCCCGAGGGTGGGGGGAGGGGGAGAGGGGGGAGAGGTGGGCAGGCTAGAGGGCAGGGATGTGACAACAGTTGCCATGAACCGTGTCTGCACTTAATTTTGAGGTCACGATAGCGTAAATACACAACCACTGCACGTTTTATCGAGATTATTTATCGGCAGAAGCCTCATCCCGGTGAGCAAAATGTCCCAGGCCGACGTCGTCCGTCGTCCAACAACGGCGAATGTCGGCCCGAAGACCTCCTCCTCACTGACTCACCAGGAACTTAGATCTCTGAAGCATTAAAACAAATAATATTGGAATGTCAGTGTGTGGGTGTGTTCTATTGTCACTTGTTTTGGATTGATTTTGATTGGCTCCTTTTGCTGCATTAATTAGCACCTTGACACCACAAATAAAGTAAACGGTGATCTAGAAAGTTTTTTTTTACAAACAAGTCTTATTTGGATTTTTTGCGCAGGTGTTTTGGGTTTGTTTGATTTGTTTCCTCGTTCAGTGGACGCATAATTTGGTTCTGAAGCGTTTGTTTATTGAACGACCAAAAGCCACAACCGTCCCAAAAATGGATACAAATTGGTCTCAGCAAGAAGTATAGATCCTCATGAGCCCCCGCAGTCGCGGGGGCTCATGAGGATCAATACCTCTTGCAGTTTGGCGGCAGTGAACGGCATGTGAAGCACGTTCCTGCTGTAGCAGCTTTGTTTTATAAATCCCGTCTCTTCCCAGTGCGCAAAGGCCATCGGGCTGACGTCGGGTTACTATAGTAGAACTAACCCCACGTTGAATGTCTGTAATGTATTATCTTCCAAGTGTACAAAAAAAACTGTCATGAGTTGTTTTTTTTTAATTGATAAATGTTGTGAAGTTGTATAAGCTACCCAATATTGTGTTGGCACTTTAGTGTTAGCTGTCTTCTCAATTTCACTGTTATTTGCAAAATGATTTTTAACTATTTGCCAAAGGGTGTTTGTTTTATTGCGTATCTGCGAATGTGCATCAAACTGTAATCGATATCTTTCCTCGATAAGGGATAAAGGAAATACAATCTTTGAATCTTGAATGTATCACACTTTTGAAGCACTTTCCTTAAGCTCCTTGTGCATGCAGCCATCCGTACTGCTTTTTATAAAGTACTAGTGGTTGCACGCATAAGCCGGCGAATGTATAGAAGTAGATGAAAGTATATAGTAAATAGATCTAATCTTACACACACACAACACACACACACACACACATACACGCTCGCGCGCGCACAGCACACACGCATACAGACACATTCGCACGTACGCAAGCACGCATGCACGCATACACACACACACACACACACACACACGCATACACACACACGCACACACAGTACACACACAGTAATAATTAACTGCTATGAGGCAGACGCCAAACGAAAGAACATTTTAATGTTAGCAAATCTGTCCCAATTTGACAAAACGCAAGAAATAAATACTCCATTTTTGTGAAAAGCGATATTTCCAATGCACTGCATTGAAAATATCGCTTTTTCAGAAAGAAAAAAAATGGTCACAATCAGATTAGGAATGAATTCATCGCAAACGAAAAAGGTACAGTTTTGAATAATCCATTGCCGAAGACTTCCCAATACATTTCAGTGCCCAACACGATCCAAGCTGTATTCCACGACCACATTTAACCCCTTCACTGCAAATAAAAAGTGAACACGATTCAACTGCAAGAGACACAGATCTTCATGAGCTCCGGCGCCTGCGGGGGCTCATGAGGCTCTATGACTCTTGCTGAGACCAATGTGTATCCATATTTCTTGGACGGTGTTGGCTTTCGGTCTTTGAACAAACCAAAATTTCAGAAACGTACAGTGTAGGTACAGTGGCAGGGGAGGGGTTAATTGTCTTTAAAAGAATTGGAGCCAGAGCACGTGTCAGGAGAACACTTCACTGCGCAAAGCAACCAAATAAAATCAGTAATAGTATTGACGAGGAATACAACAACAACGACAACGTAAGTCAGCAGAAAATAAGTGTTTTTAAAAAAAATCGCGGCACGTGTTTGCCTGCCTTATAGGTTAGAGAAAAGGTGAACACAACGCAACTGCAAGAGACATAGTTCCTTATGATCCCTGCAGTTGCGGAGGCTCATTGGGGGATCTATGCCTCTTGATGACACTACTTTGTATCCCTGTTCCTTGGCCGGCTGGGATTTTTGGTGTTGAATTCTCAGAGACATCATAAACAGAGTCTCCGTCCACCGGTAGTGAAGGGGTCAAATCATGACCCGATCAAGACCTTCTTTCTTTCTTTCTTTGCTTGCTTGTGCTTTCACTATTCTGACGAGCAGAAGAAATGCGAAATGTTTCGAATCATCGGAAACACTACTGACGAGCAAAAGAAATGCGACATTTTGGTGTTTCCGATGATTCCAAAAATGTCGCATTTCTTTTGCTGGTCAGTAAATAATTATTTAATTGCAAATCTTACCTGCCCCTGTATAGTCTGCTTCTGATTCACTGCAGGGCCTGTATACACAAATAGTCACGGGGCCTGACGGGGCGGGCCATTTCCACGCGGAACTGTCAACAGAGGCCAGTCTGGTGTCAGGAGCTTTGTCACAAAACTCACGGACGCTCTCCAAACAAGAGTTTTCATTTTGTTAAAAAATCAAGTGAAGCCTTGATGGTAGTAGCCAGCAAAGCAAATGTCCTCGAGGCGACGTCGGCCCGCCGTCGGACCGGAGAGGCTTTGCTGACTGGGCAGTTGTCTCAAAGCACGTGGTGACTCCGTGAGCTTTGTGGCAACCAGCAATTGCGTTTAAAAAAATAAAAAAAACAAAGGGCGTCCAAGGCGGCTCATCCTACTTCGTCGAAAGATATACCCCTCTGGTTGTCAGTAGCGGCTTTAGTCGCGATGATTCCTACAGGAATTGATGTAGGAATCGTCGCGACTTAAACAGCTACCGGCACCCAAAGGGTTAAGTCACATCCTAAACCCCACCCCTCTCGGGCACCCCTCGCCCGCCCTGCATCACCTACCCTCACTCCAACAACAGACGAGGCCTCAGGCGGTGTTTTGGTGGTCATGGAACTGTCGCCTTGGACCTAGTGGTTGAGATATTTGGACGCACAAAATTAGCTAATAAGGTGGTTTTCCAGCACAAGATATTTTAGGTCCTCTCGCTCTAGGTTCACAGTGGATCTGACGAAGCACACTGTAAGTTGAGCGGATCAGTTGCCTGGGGTGAATCGCTTTATGCGTTAGACCAAAAACAAATTATCACCATTTTGAACACGTGATGTATTCATCTCCGCTGCAGGATGTAGGGAGGAACATCTATCTCGTGGTATAGGAATATTTGTCTACCGTATTGAAAATACAGTAGGCTTTGGGATGGGGCTGATCGGAGCGCTTTCCGTAGCATGCAAATGACCTAACAGGCGGGCGGGCGTGATATTGTGGCAAAGAAGTAACACGATCAAAATCGCGTCACCTCTAGCTATTCTAACCTGGCTGTTAAACGTACTTTGTTTTTCCTTCTTCTTCTTCAGAATTCCTGTCGCTACTCCAGCCCAAAAAGCGTGCTCACGGTGGGAAGCGCCGTGTGTCCGTCTTTATTTGTGTGCGCCGGTGTGTGTTGATCAGAAATTGGGTTAGAGAGGAGGGAAATAGATGAGAAGGATAAGCTTTTAAATATGAACAATTCTGAATGTTCATAAAAGATAAACGCATGTGAGCTCCAAACAATAGGGTAGACTTTGGGACGAAATCAGCATCTCGTTCTTTTTGTTTTCGTATAGAGTCTTCTCAATGAGTACAGTGGGTTTTTTTTTTTTACAAGAATTATACATATGTACTAAAAGAATATGAAGTTATTTTGTTGTCAAGCTACGCCAATGTTTTCTTGTGTTACTGTCATTATAGAGAATGATAATTTGTATCCCAGAACGGAAAACCCGACATGATTTACAGTTCAGAGTGACTGGACTCGATAACTCTATAATCTGACGCCTTGCTTTAAATTTGCGACATTCTCATTGGTGTCAAACACATTCCCAATGCGCAAAAGCCCAACGCGTCAAGCTGAAAAACTCATCTCGACCAAAGCATGCAGGAACGGATCTAAGTTTTTTAGTTTGGGACGTTCAGCCTGTCAAAGATGGCGCTAAGATGGCAGACCTTGCCTTCCTCTGGCAAAAAAAATCAAAAATGGGTACTTTGTGTGTGTGTGTGTGTGTGTGTGTGTGTGTGTGTGTGTGTGTGTGTGTGTGTGTGTGTGTGTGTGTGTGTTTGTTTTTTTTTTTTTTTGTGTGTGTGTGTGTGTGTGTGTGTGTGTGTGTGTGTGTGTGTGTGTGTGTGTGTGTGTGTGTGTGTGTGTGTGTGTGTGTGTGTGTGTGTGTGTGTGTGTGTGTGAAGAGGGGTGGGGGAGCTTCCGAAACCACCAAAACAACCCTCCCTTAGATCCGCCCCTGGAGCCGGTTGCATGAGCTCGTTCATGCAACTGTGCCCTGGAATGAAACCCAAGCATAATACCATAGTTTGCGCTTGGCCTAAGGGCTACTTTCACTTCCACCCCTGCACGCGCTCGAAAGCAACTGAGAGTGATATGAAAAATAAACAATTTCTCACCACAACGAGGTCTTCCCGTTGGAGTTACGGTACATACTTGATTAAATGGACATATCTGAAACAAAATATTGAAAGAAAATTGAAGTCACCAATTACAGTCAACTTCGGATTCAACCAAATGCGAGGGGACTCAAAATCTTCTGTTGTTACATGTATATGTGAAGTTTGATATAAGCGAGTTATACGTGAGGATAATTTACAAATAAACAGGTGTGGCGGGGCCAATGAGAATTGTAAAGTTGACTTCGGATATAACAAAAAGCCTGGGGACCCAAACAAGTTTTGCAGTTACACCCGAATTCCGTTATAAGCGAAGAAATTTGCAAAGAAGCGATTTGGTTGAAACTTCTTTAAAGATTGATATATGCGATTGCTATAATATCCGACCTTGTCTCGATTGATCCATGACGTCACATGAGCGCATTCGCGTTTCGTTTGTTCTAAGGACAAGTCTCGATGTGTCAAAGATCCATAATATTATCGCGGGACCGCATATAAAATACAGATATTTCTTAACTCATTCAGCCCCGAGACACCAGAGCAATGTATGGATCGAACATGATAGTTCAAAGGTGGTGCCAGAATAGCTTCGCGCCAAAGGCGCCAAGCTATTCTGGCACCACCTTTGAACTATCATACTCGATCTGTCTCTAGAATTGTAATACAGTCCTTCGGAGGGCAACTTCAAAATTTGCGGATTTCGGTCCTGGGGCAGAATGTGATACTCGTTAAAATTCTTTATAAAAAAAATGGCAAATGAATCAAACTAAATAAAGTTACTCTGAAGGCAGTTCCCACTGGTGTCTCTAGTCAGGAGGACAAAACCGATAACGTTGCCAGCCATCCCCAACATCATCAACAACATCATCCCAACGCTGTCGCCAACACCAGCATTTCAGTTTAGTTCAGTTGGGTTAACTCATTCAGCCCGACGGCCGTATTTCCCAAATTTTGGAGGCGTCATCTAATGACTAAGCACCAGTTGCAGGAGGTGGATCGACCATCCCTTTGTCACCTTTTTGTGTAATATTTTCCTTGTTCATGTACGGCGCCTAGAGCATCTTACCATGCATAGGCGCCTTATAAATCTTCCTTATTATTATTACTATTATTATTATTATTATTATTATTATTATTATTATTCAAGGGCAGTGACAGATTAGCTTGGCGCCGACAGGCGCCGAGCTAATCTGGCACTACCCTTAAATTATCATGGCCTCGGCCGAGACTTTTTTTTTTTTTTTTTGCTTACTGGGATCCTGCAATAGTTATACGTAGGGTATCGCCAAGGATTATTATTATTATTATTATTATTATTATTATTATTATTATTATTATTATTATTATTATTATTATTATTATTATTATTATTATTATTATTATTATTATTACTGTTGTGGCACAGCTGTCAAGGGGAGCAGGCCTCAGTTGACAAATGTTGCAGGCACATCCCGGGCAGCATATCCGCCTAGGGCCACAGTCGATGTCCCTCGTGCAAGCGGTAGGGTCCTGACATGGTTCTGGGGGCCAAGGGCCGTCCCAGCCGCCTGGTGGAGGAGCACACACCGGGAACTTGCAGTCCACTGGACATATACATGTATTAAGCAAAATTAGCAACTGGTTATCATCTTGGGGGCTAGGTTCTCTAGAAAATGTTTGGTACATTATAATTTGTCTAAACCTCCTGTTTGGACTTCCTCAGGTCTTGCTTATTTAAATAGTTCATATGCAAGGTGTTCCGCTATAGCGGAGCACGTTGCTTAGTGGCTGGCGCAGGACTAAGTTCACTCATGCAACTGGCTCCAGACCATAGGTTGTCCGCGTTCAACTACCAAGTTGCTTTGCACAATTTCTTATGGTAAAACATATTCGCAACCTTGTAGCATAACGTCAAATTGCCAACCCAATCAGACACTCACAGACGCTCATCCCTTCTAAATTTAGTAAGCATACATGACAGAAACAACATTTAGTTTTTTAGAATACTAAATATTTGAAATAGTATTCTTAATTTGTATTTAGACACAAACAGTTGTATATACCACGCTCTAACATATATGACGTATCCGGCATGTAAGACCGAGTTGTTGTAATTGATAGAACATACAGTATTGTTGAATCTGGCAAAGACTGTTGTCATCAGCTGACCAGGTGAAACTACTGAGACAACAACAACTATTGTTATAGCAATATTATGTGGGGATTAGACATGGCTCCCGGTATAACATGTATTACTATTATTATTATTAGCACAAAGTGACTCCGGTATAGCGGAGCACCTTGCATAGTGGCTGGCGCAGGACGAAGCTCACTCATACACTGACCCCAGATGAACTATTTAAATAAGCAAGACCTGAGGAAGTCCAAACAAGAGGTTTAGACGAATTATAATCTGCCAAACATTTTCATTCTCTAAAAGCAGAAATAAACTCCTCTAAAGTCTGAGTGTTTTCACCTACACAGTGTGGTAAATAAAAGCAGCTACACACGCAATCTAACCTTCTTGTATTTTGGAGTGTGTCTACCAACATTGTCGTGGTAATTAAAACACACATGTAATCATCGCACTCTGCTGTAGCGTGACTCTGGGAGTGTTTATCCCAGAAAAGCAAACGACAAACAATAACCACCATATATGAAAAGTAATGAAAAGAAACTTACTTGATGAAGCGAACGGCGTGTCATCCGAACTCGACATCTTTGCTGTAAGTAACAGCATCTACAAAAGTATATCAGTGGCACAATATCATATTATTCATATAATTATCAGTATCACAGGCCCAGTAAACAAAACGTCATCGGGCCCACGGCGACAGCAGTGGACCCGCGCACGGCTGTGCGCGGGTCCACTGCTGTCGTCGTGGGCTAGAAGACGTTTTGCTACGGGGGTCTTGCTTTCGAACCTTCAATACCTCGCTCCCTGAAAACCCTGCTGCTCTCAGGGTGCAAAGTATTCAGCTCTCAAACGTAATGCACCGCTGAATGGCATTTGGAACGATCAAACTTCGCAAAGTTTGCGCAAAGCTGTCTTCTATATTTTCAAATAACGTTTCAACAAGACTAATTGCCGATCACGTTTAGAACAAACATGTGATCACTAAGCTCTAATTTGTTTACATTGGTAAGTTTTGTTATTTTTTTTAATTAAAAAAAACTGGCTTTAGTCGGTACCCTCGGAAATATTTGGAGAGAATGGGCCTATTTAATTTTCATGAGGCCTCGCTGAGGAACACTGACATGTTTATTCTTAGAATTCACGCTCCAGGATGTAAGATCCGTACATTCCCCGATATAACTGGTGCGTAGTTTCAGTTTAAGTCGCACAGATCAGTGGTAACTGAGGTCTGAACATGGTAAGTCATTTTCAGCATTTAAACAGATCAACTTGAAAATTTTCCGAGCGCAGCGACAGATCCCTTCTTTGCAAAACAAATAAAAATTAAAAAAAAAATAATCTGGGCTCAAGTTTGCTGGATACTTGCTTTTCTTTTCTTGAAATTAATCTTGTTAGAACATAGGAAGTATGCAAGCTGACTGAACGTGACCGCTCAAAAATAACTCGCCGTCAGTAAGGTGAATGACTGGTCAAGGTTAACCTATTTAACCCCAAGGACAGATTTTAGAGGTGTCGCTTACAAAATATGTACTAGCTCCAGGAAATGGATAGACCATGATAATTTAAGCGTAGTGTCAGATTAGCTTGTCTCCGGATGGCGCCAAGCTAATCTGGTACTACCCTTGTATTATCATGGTCGATCCATCTCCTGCTCTTGTGCGTCGGGGCTAAATGACGTAACACATACTCAAGCTCTTCACTATTGAGCGCCGGTGATCACAACACATGCAATATTCGATTGCGGAAATTATTTGTACAAACCACATTAAACTGCATTTCTCACCAGAAACAGAGGACAAGCAAAGATCCGCATGCTTCTCTTTTCGTGGCCGCGCTGAAATTATGTTTCCAAAGAATAGAGAGTGAACTCGCGTGTAATTTTGGTATACCACGCGCTGTGTAATATTACTTATGTTATACTGCGTTGCCGTACTTAATGGTAATTTGTAACCTTTCTGCCCGTGGCCAGCTCCCTCTTCGTTTAGTGATTTATAATATCCTGGACAAAATTACTGCTTTCTTCCTTGCTTTGTCAAGAGCGTTATTTATTCGTTGCCGTCTGCTGGGAGGGGTGGACGAGTTTGTGTGTGTGAAGGGGGGTGGGGGGGGGGTAGCTGGGGTGTTAGAGGGTAAGGGGGACGTGGGGGGGTGACGGGCGGGACGGAGGCGGGGGGGGGGGGGGGGTACGTAATAACAAACTAGTTATAACTTTATTGCCTTACTGTGTTTATATTGCAATAAAAATAATAGTTGTCGCTGACTGGGTATTGTGCCAAGGGATATATTTGTATATATTGTGGGTTATTCAGTTGGTTGATTGTGACATATTACACACTAATGTAAATTAAGGATCTACCAAACACAGAAAATTTGCAGCATACTCACCAACACGGAAAAGAAACTAAATGTCCTCAGGTTGACAAAGCGTAGGCCTATCAAAATTCTTTGAAAACCATCACTGGAATTCACTATCTTCAAAGACAAACCTGTTGTAAGCTTGTTTTGTACACGTATCTACGCCCGGCTTTATGTTAAAGTTCTATTCCAACGCAGTTTGTTCTAGTTTGTTAACTCATTCTACCCCCAACACCGAAATCCCCAAATTTTGCCGTTATCCTCTGAAGACTGCATTGCAGTGCAGGACACAGATCGACCATGATAGTTCAAGGGTGATGCCAGAATAGCTTGGCGCCCATAGGCGCCAAGCTATTCTGGCATCACCCTTGAACTATCATGGTCGATCCTTATCTTGCTGTGGTGGGTCTGGGGTAGAATGAGTAAACCTCTTCCCTGCCTGTGGTGTTTTGCTTCTGAAGCTTTTGATAATTCAACGCTAAAGAGACCCAGCCGTCCAGGGATCATGATACAAAGATACATGATGCACCATGGACATTAAATTTAGAGATCTGCCTTCTGAGCGAATCACATAGCTCTGTTCACCTTATGTGATGCCTGCGTGATGTCTGTTAATGATCGTTGTATTGCGTTGTATTGTGTATGACATCAACAAATTGTCAGAGGTTTATTTATACAGTGTGTTCCGGATCATTCACCAAATTCGGTTCTGCCCTTAGCTACATATTTCACTTTCAAACAGCGCCAACTAGAGAGGTTCAAACGTAGTGCCTGAGTAGCGTAACTAGCGCCTGTAAAGACTAACTCAGCGTAGCGCCTTATTAGCTTAACTAGCGCCTTTACAGGCGCTAGTTAAGCTAATAAGGCGCTACGCTGAGCTAGCAGCACATCAGTGCGAGCGATTCATAGATGTGGGCGAGTTTGGCGTTGAAAATGAAATGCTTTGTATAATTATCAGTTTGTCAATATCTTTTTACTGACTTGGTGACTTTAAAAACATGTAAATTCACTTGTCAGCCACATATCCGTTTGAGAGACGCCAGCCTTCATTGGCTGAACAAGTGGGGGTAAACAACAATGTACTGTTTTCACACGCATAATAGGTTAACGCGATCTGCTCTATGGTGGACTTTGAACGGTGACATTCGCCACTACAAATGGTTATCAATGTTGTCTTGCCTCAACTAAAATTGGGGGGGGGGGCGTGAGGGCTGGAGGGGAGCGCTGTGGAAACAGCTGCAATGATCTGTGTGTGCTTAACTCATTCAGCTCGACGGCCGTATTTCCCAAATTTTGGAGGCGTCATCTAATGACTATGCACCAGTTGCAGGAGAGGGATCGACCATGGTAATTCAAGGGCAGTACCAGATTAGCCTGTAGTGCGTCAGGGCTGAATAGGTTAATTCTGAGGTCACGATTGGCTTAAATATAGCCACTGTACGTTTTATCAAGATCATTTATTTACCCTTGTGAGCAAGACGTCCCAGGCCGACGTCGGCCGTCGTTGGCCCGCTCACATCTGTGCGCGGGCCAACGGCGCCTGATGTACGCCCGAAGACCTCCTCCTCACTGTCTCTAGGAAACTTTGATCTTTGAAACACAATAGCACGTGATATTGGAATATTAATGTATGGGTGTGTTTTGTAGTGATTTGTTTCGCTTGATTTTGATTTGTTGGGAAGAGGTTTCAGGCACAGTGCGGCTAACTTAAAGAAGTAGGTGAAAGTGGTGAATAGATGGAATTATACACGCACGCACACACACACACACACACACACACACACACACACACACACACACACACACACACATACACACACACACACACACACGAAGCAATAATTGACTACTATGAGACAGGCGCCGTACGACTGCCGTTTTAATGTCAATCGATCTGTCTTACACTGGCAAAAAAAAAAACAATAAATAATATATTCCATTTTTGAGGAAAGCGAGCTATTCAAATTGTATTGAAAATGTTTTTTTCTGAAAAAAACGGACAAACTGGCTTCAGTCAAATTAACCCCTTTTCTGCCCACGGACGTACATTTTGTTTCTGAAATCTGCGTTCACTCAACGACCAATGACCACAAACTGTCCAAAGAACTTAGACACAAAGTGGTCTCAGCAAGAGGCATAGATCCTCATGTGCCCCCGCAGTTGCGGGGGCACATGAGGATCTACGCCTCTTGCAGTTAGATCGCGTTTACTTTTTCTGGGCGTTGAAGAGGTTAAGACAGAAGTAGTCGGCAAATGAAAAAGATAATTTTTCGATTACTCCATTGCCGAATACTTTTCACTATACTGCAGTGCTGGACATGATCTAGAGCTGTATTCCAAGACCAAAGTTAGTCGTCTTCAAAAATTGGAGTCATGCATTGTCGGCCGCTGCATCCTCCAGGACAACATTTTCCTGCGCAAAGCAACAAAATTAAATCAGCAATAGTAATGACGAGGACAACAACAGCGACATCCAAAGTCGGCAGAATATAAAAAAGTGTTAATAAATTGTGACACATATATGATTGCCGCGTTATAGGTTAACCCCTTTACTGCCGAGATAAAGTGAACACAACCCGACTGTAAGAGATACAGAGGCTCCTGATTCCCCCTGCAGTTGAGGGTGCTCATTTGGATCTGTGCCTCTTGTTGACACCACTCTGTATCCATGTTCCCTGAAAGGCTGGGGTTCTTTGGTGTTGAATTACTCTGTATCCATGTTCCCTGGACGGATGGGGTTCTTTGGTGTTAAATTACTCTGTATCCATGTTCCCTGGACGGATGGGGTTCTTTGGTGTTAAATTACTCTGTATCCATGTTCCCTGGACGGATGGGGTTCTTTGGTGTTGAATTACTCTGTATCCATGTTCCCTGGACGGCTGGGGTTCTTTGGTGTTGATTTACTCTGTATCCATGTTCCCTGGACGGATGGGGTTCTTTGGTGTTGAATTACTTTGTATCCATGTTCCCTGGACGGATGGGGTTCTTTGGTGTTAAATTACTCTGTATCCATATTCCCTGGACGGATGGGGTTCTTTGGTGTTGAGTTACACTGTATCCATGTTCCCTGGACGGATGGGGTTCTTTGGTGTTAAATTACTCTGTATCCATGTTCCCTGGACGACTGCGGTTCTTAGGTGTGGAATTAACAAAGATTTCAAAATCGCAGTCTGTGTCGACTTGTAGTGAAGGGGTTAAATCATGACTCAATCAAGGCCTTTGCCCGTTAGTCATGAAAAATGTAGCTCACATCTTAACTCATTCGAGATGAAAGCCATCCGGATACGCGGCTAAAGCCGCATATCCGGATGCCGTTCGTCTCGAATGAGTTAACTTTCGTTCAATTCGTGATGGGCAAAACAAAAAATTCGTGAAGTCGTGAAAGCATCCTCCTTCTGGCTGTTTTTTTTTTTTTTTGTTTGTTTGTTTGTTTTTTGTTTGTTTGTTTTTTGTTTGTTTGGTTTTTTTTTTTTTTTTTTTTTTTTTTTTGGGGGGGGGGGTTATTGTGGATTTAATTCTTTGGGGGTTTCTTCTTCTTTTTTTTTTTTTTTTTTGATTGTTTTTTTTTTTTCAAAATCACACAATTATTTTTGGCGCATATGCATGTGTGAATGAAAGTATATATACAGCCCGAAGTAAAAATATTAGTCGTCATCACAGCTGCACGAACTAGAAATCTCGTCCATCGTTTATTAATTATTAGTGTAAACTTTACGAATAAAACATAATGAAGTGTCTACAGAAGGCAGACGTATCTCTACAGGTCTCAGCATAAGTCTGTCAAACTATGAGCAAACATCTCATATAGTAAGCGACTTCAGCTGGCGTGTTATGTCTGTAATGTTCGATTTTTTTCTACCAGCTTGAATGTTCCGTGATTTATTTTACACATATGTCGCAAGAAAATCCCAACAAAAGAAAGAAACACGAATTAAATGGTCAGTTACAACGTTGTTGGTTTTCTGTTGTAGTTTTTTTAGTGGATATACAGAAAAGAGTACACTGCACTACTTATCTTTCTTTTGAGGGATGAATAACCAGTTATACATTTCCTCATGAAATACATTTAGCTGCGAGAGTTGTATAACCAGCTATACGTATATCCCCCTACCCCCCCCCCCCCCAACCTAAAATACTAAAATACATTCAGTTGCACTGTAAAATGCGTGTTTTCTTTTTCTGTTTTTTTTTCTTTTCTTTTTTTTTTTTTTTTTTTTTTTTTTTTTTTTGTTGTGCATGCTTGTGCTTGTATAATTTTTTTGCGAATCTTACCGGTGCCTGGACAGTCTGCGTCTGATTCACAGCCAGGCTTGAGCCAACAAACTGTGATCACTCCTGACGGGTCGGGACATTTCCCTGGCTTGTTAGAACGTGAAACTGTGAACAGAGGTCAGCCTGTTGTAGCGAGCTCTGCACAACACTCATGGACGCTCTCCAAAAAAACGTGCATCCACCAGCTCTTATTTTGATTATTAAAACAATTGAGAACACCAGAGAAGCCACAAGGTCCTCGAGCCGACGTCGGCTGCAGTGGGCCCGCGCACGTACGTGCGCGGGCCCACTGCAGCCGACATCGGCCCAAGAGTCTTTTCCTGACTGGGTAGTTATCACAAAACAGTGGTGACTCTACAAGCTTTGTGACAAGCAGCAATAATAAGTGTTAAACTAAACAATAGTTATCCTAGGGCGTTTAAAGCTTTAACTCATTCGTCGCCAAATGATTTCAACCATACCTCAACCCCTCGCCCGCCATCTACCCTCACTGCCAGCACCGCAAGCGCTAGAATTCAACTGAGAGTGCTAAGGAAATATAAAAAATAACAAAATAAATACAAATATTTTTTTTTTTAAAAAAACAGTTCTCTTACCGCAACGAGGTCTTCTCTTGGTTTCAATACACACTTGACTATCTGGACATATCTGAAACAAAATTTGGAGCGAAATTTGAATGGCCAATTACACATGTATACAGTGAATTTTGGATCTAGTAAAACTGAAACAACGTGGAGACTCAGCTTCTTCTGCGGTTATATACAAAGTGTATAATTAGCTAGACAGTTTCCAAACAAACTTGTGGGTTCTGACATCTGAGAAAGGTAAAGGCCCTAAGCGTCCCCGGAGCATTCTGAACACTGCATAACTGTTTGACGAATATAAACACCTGATATACATGAAATGTGTTATAATGCCTTCTAACGAGTGGCTACGGTTATTATTTCATTCATAACTGCGTGGTTATTGACTTGTCCGTTTTACCGCAGAAGCGTATTCGCCGCACCACCAAACGTCAGAGCCGAGGTAAAAGCTATTTATATCTCCAAACTCCAGTCTCTCGAGCAAACCAGAAAGTAGCTGACGATCTGATATAACGGCTTTTGTGGGGCTATATCACAGTCATGTGTCTAAATTAATCAATCCCTGAGTGAAACATGGAGTTATGCCCGGAAATGAATGAAACAGGCTTGTACGGTCATCGGGGACGCATAGTTAGTTTAAAACAAAGCTTGATACGCGAAGTATTTTGCATCGATCATACGCGTTATATTCTACTTTCTCTGTGATTTGTTCTCGGGCACTCAGTAAACAGTACCGCGGAAGAGGCGGCTAGCTCATTCAAGGCGGCCCGCATCAAAAGCTGCGAAAGTGTTGTATAGCTATTGAAGCATTGATTGTTATAGAAGTGTCATAATGAGTAAATAATGGTAGGGTAGAGTAGATTCGCAAAAAAAAAAAGCCATCGGGCTGACGTAGTCGCAGATTGTATGCGCAGGCGCATGCGGGATGATTAAGGCACATGTCGGCCGGATGATGTCCTGCTTACTGGTACCCCTGCAATAACTAAAAGTACAGATAACGTCCACAACCCAATAAGCAAAGGACCTCGGGACAACGACGGACGCTGTGAGCTCGGCTGTCGGCGTGCCCACTGCGGCCGTCGTGGGCCTGAAGGCACTTTGCTCCTGGGGCAAAGAGTTTTAAATTTGAATTTAATGTTTAATGTATATATATATAATATATATATATATACTTAAAATGTGAAGAAAGGA
This sequence comes from Semisulcospira habei, assembly GCA_036245525.1. Taxonomy (NCBI): domain Eukaryota; kingdom Metazoa; phylum Mollusca; class Gastropoda; family Semisulcospiridae; genus Semisulcospira; species Semisulcospira habei. Next base: position 129,685,524 of record BTPG01000006.1, read on the forward strand.
TCCTCAAACACCACGTAGTTTAGAAGGAGTTACACTTTAATACTTTTTACACTTCTGAGAATGCTCTTGCTACGCTAATGCCATGGAATTCCAGGCTGGTAAGCTTGCATTGTGTCATCAGGACATCAGCTGCCTACTAGTTCTAGAAAGAAGAGGGTTAGTGGGAGAGAGGGAATGACAGAACTATTATAATAATAGGAGTGTGTGGTGCCAGCTTTCTTGGACTGGTTTTATTTATTCATATATATATATATATATATATATATATATATATATATATATATATATATATATATATATATATATATATATATATTATATATATATATATATATATATATATATATATATATATATATATATATATATATATATATATATATATATATATATATATATATATATATATATATATTTTGTCTTCCTCCCAACGTCACACGACCAGTCACTTTAGCGCAAACTGTACCATGTGACCGTGATATAAAAACCACTGTAGCGAAAAATGGCGGACGTTTTATAGCCCTCTCGATGACGCGTTAGGACCTCGTTTTCGAGTCTTGACAGCAAATCGGTTCGACAAAATAGCAGAAAAAAACGCACTAAAGTAGTCATATTTGACGTAATACACATCATCTGCCTTATTTTTTTACGACGTGAGGAGCCAACTTAAACAATATTTCACCACTAATTACACAGCGCAAACAGCAAAAGCCTTCGCCAAATCCATCCGCTCATCGCCATGCACCGAGGCATTTTCAAAGTTCGGGAAAACCACGGAATAAAAATAGCTTCCGAGTTTTTTTTAACCAATCAGAGACAGCAATCATTGCAAACCGGCAACACACTGTCGTCTGCTCAGCCACCAACATGCCACATTTTCACCAAAGCACAGAGCAACAAATTCAAGAACTAACACGAAAATACACACCCAGCAACACTATACTCTTGGCTTGACTTCGCGAACGAAGATTCTATAGGGCTTGCCCACGTCGTCTGCAGGCATTTTCGTGGCTGCGGAGGCCAATCCGGTACAGGCAGGTTCGACCGCAGTGGCTGCAGGGGAAGGTCTGGTCAGGGTTCTGAGTTACGACAACTCTGTTTTTTCTTCTGAGCCGCTTGTCCTTAAGGCTAGCTCTGCGAGAGTCCTCAAAGGAGACGGCTGCCTTGTGAATGGTGGAGCGCCAGGTGTCACGGTCCGCAGCAAGCGAAGACCACTGGCGGTGGTCGATTTGGCAGGCACTAAGTGACTTCTTGAGACCGTCTTTGTATCTCTTCTTTGGTGCCCCTCTGTCTCGGTATCCAGTGGCGAGCTCGCCGAACAGAGTGATCTTGGGTAGGCGATGATCCTCCATCCTGGAGACGTGCCCCGCCCAGCGAAGCTGTGTCCGCAGCAGCAAAGCCTCGATGCTCACAGTTTCCGCCTGTTCAAGGACCTCGACGTTGGTGACATAGTCACTCCAGTGAATGCTGAGGATGGTACGCAGGCAGCGCTGGTGAAAGCGTTCGAGTAGTCGTAGTTGGCTGCGGTAGAGGGCCCAGGACTCGGAACCGTACAGCAGGGTGGTGAGGACGACAGCTCTGTACACGCTGATCTTGGTGCCTTTTTTCAGCTGTTGATTGTGCCACACCCGCTTGAATAGTCGCCCGAAAGCACTGTTCGCTTTTGCCAGCCTGTTGTCCAGCTCCTTGTCCAGCTTGGCGTCTGACGTGATGATGCAGCCAAGGTAGGTAAACTGGTGTACAGACTTCAGTTCGGACTCGCCGATGGTGATGTGGGGAGGGCAATGCTCTTCCTTGGGTGCCGGCTGATGAAGGACCTCTGTCTTTTTCAGACTGACCTCAAGTCCAAAGAGCTGGGCAGCATCTGCGAAGCAGGACGTAATGCGCTGCAAGGCTCTCTCTGTGTGTGCAACGAGGGCAGCGTCATCAGCGAAGAGCAGCTCACGAATCAGTTGGTCTAGGGTTTTCGTGTGGGCCTGCAGTCGTCTGAGGTTGAACAGGCTGCCATCGAGACGATACCTGATGTACACTGCGTCGTCATCGTCGAGGTCCACTGTGGCCTGCTTCAACATCATGCTGAAGAAGATGGTGAAGAGGGTCGGTGCCAGCACGCAGCCTTGCTTCACGCCGTTGCGAATGGGGAATGGTTCTGAGAGGTCACTGTTTAGTCTGACCTGGCCTTGCTGGTCCTCGTGGAGCTGGACGATCATGTTGAGGAACTTTGGGGGACAACCTAGTCGCTCCAGGATCTGCCACATACCTTGCCTGCTCACAGTGTCAAACGCTTTTGTTAGGTCGACAAACGTTACGTACAGACCTTTGTTCTGCTCGCGGCACTTCTCCTGAAGCTGTCTCAGCACAAAGACCATGTCGGTGGTACTCCTGTTGGCTCTGAAGCCACACTGGCCCTCTGGGAGGTGGTCTTCAGCGATGGCAGGTACCAGCCGATTCAGGAGCAACCTTGCGAGAATTTTCCCGGCAATGGACAACAGGGTAATTCCACGATAATTAGAGCAGGCAGACTTCTCTCCTTTGTTCTTGTACAGGGTGATGATGACTGCATCACGGAGATCCTTTGGTAGTGTTCCTTTTTCCCAGCAGCAGAGAAAGAGGTCGTGGAGCTTGTTGTGCAGTGCTGGGCCTCCATGTTTCCAGATCTCTGGCGGGATTCCGTCAATGCCTGCTGCTTTGCCACTCTTGAGCTGGTGGATGGCTGTGAGGGTCTCTTCGGCGGTGGGCGGTTCGTCCAATTCAACCTTTAGTGGAAGGTGTGGGATTTGGAGGATGGCTGTTTCTTGAACAGTGCGTTCAGCGCCGAAGAGGTCCTGAAAGTATTCCGACCAGCGGTTCAAGATGGAGGTATTATCTGTGAGGAGTGCCTGTCCATCAGCGCTTCGCAGGGGACTTTGTACCAGGTGCCTAGGGCCATACACTGCTTTCAGTGCTTCGTAGAAGCCCCTGTAGTCACCGTTGTCAGCGCAGAGCTGGGTCCTCTGTGCGAGTCTGGACCACCACTCGTTCTGGAGCTCTCTAAGCTTGAGCTGGAGACTGCTGCAGATGAGGCGGAAGGCAGACTTCTTCACAGGGCAGGAAGGCTGGGCTAGGTGGGCCTGGTGGGCGGCTCTTTTTTTTGCTAGAAGTTCCTGGATCTCTACGTCGTTTTCGTCAAACCAGTCTTTGTTCCTCTTTCTAGCAAAGCCCAAGACTTCCACAGAGGATTTTACAATAGCAGTTTTCAGTTGTTCCCAGAGTGTTTCAGGGGAGGAGTCTGCTGGATCAACTGTGTCTTTGAGCATGCGCTGTAAATCGGCCTGAAGGGCAGCTTTCTTGTCGTCACACTGAAGGCTGGCAACATCAATCTTTTTCTTGTGGGGGCCCCCTTTCTTGGGTTTCAGCTTGAGGCGGAGCCTGAGTTTGCAGCGAACAAGGCGGTGGTCAGTGTGGCACTCTGCGCTGGGCATCACTCTGGTGAGGAGGACGTCACTGCGGTCCCTCTGACGCACTAGGACATAGTCGATAAGGTGCCAGTGCTTGGAGCGAGGATGCATCCAGGTGGTCTTTCGACTGTCCTTTTGCTGGAAAGTAGTGTTGGTGATGACAAGTTGCTGCTCTGCACAGAGCTCCAACAGTAGGCGACCATTGTCATTGCAGTTCCCAACGCCATGCTTGCCGAGGACTCCTTTCCAGTCTTCAGAGTCTTGGCCCACTCTGGCGTTGAAGTCGCCAAGGATGATGACTTTGTCGTCTGCAGGGGTGCTCTGCAGGAGGCTGCGCAGGTCAGAGTAGAACTTGTCTTTTTCTACAGGCTCTGCCAGGAGGGTTGGGGAGTACACACTGAGAAGGGTGACGTATTGCTGGTGTCTCAGTGGGAGGCGCATGGACATGATGCGGTCGGAGTGACCCGTTGGTAGATTTTCCAACTTAGTCGCAATGGGGGTCTTCACCATGAAGCCCACGCCTGAGAGCCGTCTTTCTGATGCAGGCCTGCCTGACCAGTAGAGGGTGTAGCCAGCGCCAAGTTCTTGGAGGCTGCCTTCCTCCGGAAGGCGTACTTCGCTGAGAGCGGCGATGTCGATGTTTAACCTCCGCAATTCATGGGCAATGAGGGCGGAGCGACGTTCAGGGCGTCCGCTGTCTGCTGTGTCGAGCATGGTTCGGATGTTCCAGCATGCTACGTTGAGTCCGGTCGTGGTCGTCATGAGAGTGGATCCATTGTTTTTTCTTATTTTCTGACCGCATGAGAAGATGCCCGTTGACCGCGGCTAGCCAACTGGGGTTACGAGGGGATGAGCTTTGGTTAGGCCACCTTTTCTAGGCCCCTCTCCGTGTGGAGCAAGCAGTGCTGTCCCTAGAGAAGGCTGCTTGGTCGTTCAGGGTGTGCCGAGTGACGTTGTCATCCCCAGGTCAACATCAGGCGACCAATATCCTGAACCGCCTGCATGCAGGTTTGAGACTGCGGCTTCCAGTGACATCTTTCACCTGCCGTTTTGCCCCTTGCCCATCGCTACAGGACTTGGAAAGTTCAGTGTCATAGTCCGTGGGCGTTTCCTAAAGCCTGCGCGGTGGAGCTTTTTGGTGGAGTGCAGTGTGCGCAGTACTGGCCCCACCCTTTAAACCCTTGGTTCGTTTGCCATGGCCTAGCAAGCTGGGACGGTGACATCGAGGTCCTCGGGTCGTAGGTTTTATATCAGACTGTCCTTGTCTTAGTCTCTGGCTCAAAAGCCTTCCCCGGAGACACGGGGGCTTTGATGTCAGGGGTTTCCTCCCTTAGCCTTTCCGCAGCCAAGCGGCCAGGCCTGCAAGGCAGCAGGGGACTCGTGGGGGCCGGGGTCGTCTATGTCCCGTGCAGATGTGAACATCTGCCCACTGCCCAGACGGTGACACCAGAGGAGAAAAATCCAACACCGGAATCCGGTATCGAACCTCGCACCTTTGGCATTGGAGGCAGACGCCTTAACCACTGCGCCACTTCCCCGCCTAAGTCCTGCTGTTAACAACGAGCGGTTTTTCGGTATTCCTTTTTCCAGATATCCCAACAGACATGACACTTTAGGATATAACAACGACAATCTGCTGCACACTCGAAGCATCCCCTTCAGTCATCTTGAATCTAAAACTGAGCACAAGGCACCATGCTAACTTGCACAAGCTGTCACATCGGACAGTGGTCAAATGCCGAT
>BTPG01000006.1:129695703-129738203 GCA_036245525.1 Semisulcospira habei
TGGATTTTACACGTGGCTGTAAAGTATGACGTCACGTTTACAAAACAACGGTCAACTGGATTTTTTTCGAAATTCGGCCGTTTATTATTGAAGTCTCAATAAATACGTTGTATACGTGGTTAAAGGTCTATACTACTTGAGCAAACGAATTCTTTATTCAGTGTTGGGACTTCTCAGTTTCCTTACACTATCCACGTTGTTCAAAAATAAGAGTTAGGTCAAAAATGGCACGAAAACAGTGGATCAAAGAACGCCCGGACAAACATGCGATAAATGGCACGTTTGTCCGGGCGGCTGAGCCGCTGCTTTGTTGAAACGCTAGCAGCTTCTTTCTACTTCTTATTTCCGGAAACCGTCTATTTGCTACAAAAACTACACATCCCAGTAGCAAAACGACTTGGGGCCCACGATGGCCGCAGTGGGCCTGATGACCTTTTGCTTACTGGGAAGCTTTTGGAGTTGTTACATCTACGCTCGTGGAGTGTCCACAAGATTTGTTACTAGCGTCAGAAAGCACTTGGATCTTCCACGAGCTTTGTTAACCCCTTCCTCGCCAGTGGACGCAGATCTTTAACTCTTTCGAGACGTGCCGCATCCGGATTCGCGGCGTAAAGCCGACTCCATATGTACACACGGCGTAAAGCCGCGAATCCAGATGCGGCACGTCTCGAAAGAGTTACAGTCTTTGTTAATTCTATGACAAAGAGCCCCAGCCGTCCAAGGAACGAGGACAACAAGGAATATCAGCAAGAGGCATAGATCCACATCAACCCCTGCAATTGCCGGAGGGAGGGGGACATGAGAATCAGTGTCTCTTGCAGATTATCCGTGTTCGTATTTCCCCGAAGTAAAAGGTTAAAAACCAACAATTCTGAGAAAATACAGAAAATGTTACTCCTAGACGGTCACTCAGACGTCTTTGAATGATTTCAACCACACCCCTACAGCCCATATCCCTCGGCCACCCCTAATCCTTTTCCGCCACATACCCGCCAATCCACCCCAACCCTCATCCCCTTCACCCAAAGAGCTGGAATGCAACTGTGAATGATTTCTTTTTTAATGTCTCTTACCACAACGAGGTCTTCCCTTAGTCTCGATACATACTTGACGATCTCGGCACTTCTGAAACAAAATATTGATAGAAATTTGATGTCACTAATCGCACAAACGGTCGATAGCTAAAGAAAACTTTTCTGTTGTTCTGTCCAAATGTTGCAACAAGCGAGGTGATTCGTAACAAATTGTAGGTTCTGACGCAAGAGCAGACACCACGAACTGCGACTGCAACAAATTCCAGGCTAAAAGGGTCACGACTAACAAGCGTGCAAATGCAAGAAAAAAAATAACCAAGAAAGAAAGAATGAAACACCCGTAACCCCTTCGACGCCAGTGACACACATTTCGCGTCTAAAACAACTGCACACCGACCAATATTCGCGTGAAGGACACAGCGGTAAATGGAACAACAAGGAGGCGTAAAGAACATAGCAGTAACAACAGATAGACATCTTCACGAGCCTCACCGTAAGTCTGTCATTGTCATAGTAAAAGACGGATGGCCTCCGCGACTTCGGGAGCTTTACGTCTCTTCGTCTTACCCCGGCAGTTAAGGCGTTAATCCATTTAGCCCCAACGCCCCACAGCAGGAGATGGATCGACCATGATATTTCAAGGGCTTGGCGGCCGTGAGATTAAATAGGTTATGAGAAAAATGTACATTGTACCAAAAGAACAAGCACTGGCACATAACCTTAGATATAACCAGCAATGATTAAAACTGAGCTAACTGCGGCTGACTTCCACACTTTCAGATGAGGCCGAAGTTCCAGATTGCAGTATTTATGCCATCATGTGCCTGTGGGATCGACGATATGCAGTCTTCGAGATATGTTCTCGGAAAGTAATGAGCACCGTTAGGAACCGGCGCTTTGCATATTTAAGGCGTCCTCCATCAACAGTTGCAAAAATGTCTTACAGCTTTGCCGGCGTTAACGCTATACGACACCTCCGCAGTCATTTATGCTGGGCGCCCCCTGAAGTTGAATGTGCTAGAAGTGTCATAATGAGTAAATAAGGGGAAGGTTGGATGACCCAAGTTCGCAAGCAGGCCACCGGCCTGACGTGGGTCGCAGCTGACTCGCGCCTGCAGGTGGGAGCATGTAAACTACGGCTGACAACGTCCCGAGGACGTTTTGCTTAATGATACATTGCAATAATTGGACGTACGGATGACGTCCAGCTTCCAGTAAGCAAATGGCCTCGGGCCCACGACGGCCGCAGAGGATCCGCGCATGGCTGTGCGCGGGCCCACTGAGCCGTCATGGGCCCGATGAGATTTTGCTACTGGGGCAATGAGATTTAAATTTTTATTAATTGTTTGTATTTCTTAAAAAAGAATATTTACCGTTGTGGCACAACTGGGAGCAGGCCTCTCCTGACAAACGGGACAGAAACATCCAGGGCAGCACATTCCCCTAGGACCACAGTCTTTGTCCGTCTTGCAAGCGGTAGGGTCAGTACATGGTACTGGATATTCACTGGGTGGCGGAGGACACACATATGCCCTGCAGTCCACTGGACATACACATGCGTGTATTAGGCAACGTTAGCAATGGCGTAACATACCGGAGGTCTGCCTCTAGTTGCAGGAAACTTTTCAAGACCAATAACTTCCAACCGACTGCCTCTCTACACTGCAGCGAGAGTTTTGCGTGGGGCTAAACATAGGTGAAGCAATACCGATAGGACTATGACATGCTAATACAAGTACGTGCAACTCGACCCTGAGTTCAGTTGTATAAGTGAGCTTGCTTAGAGGCTGGCGCAGGACTAAGCTCACTCATGCAACTGGCCCCTTTAGACATGGTCTGCCCAAAGAATAATTTGTCCAGTCCTCCTGATCTGGGCATGTGCCACACTTCCCCGGATTCTGATGAAATAGAATGTTTACCCGGGCCATACTTCGTCCGGGTTCAACCATCAAATGGCTTTGCTAACTTTCTAACCGTAAAATACACTCGCAATCCTACCGGTATTACGCGTATTGTGTAATTTCCAGCCCTCAGCAACTCAAGGCAAGACGTAAAATCAAGGCACTCACCCGCTTGTAAGTTCAGTAAGCCTACTTACCCGAGAGCATATTTTGTTTTTTACAAAAAATATTAACCCCTCGACTGCCCGGGCAAGGCGAATGCTACCCGGCTGCAAGAAAAAGTTAACCCTCATGAATAAACCACACTCGCGAGGGCTTATGAGGATTTATGTCAATTGTTAATCTTGTGTTCTTTATGCATATTTTTGGTCCCATTTGCATCTGTGTTTTTCATGCTAATGTCGGTTAGTGTACAGTAGCTTCAGACGTGCAATTTGTGATCACTGGCTGCGAAGGGCTGAAATAAGCACTTCACGTATTATAATCGTACTCTGAAAAGTTATTCGTAATTTGTCTTTTAGACACACTAAAATAGTTTAAGTAACGGGATCATGTAATATAGGATTTTTAAAAAAAAATGATAGATCATACAAGGTTGCCTCTGTGCGAAAGCTGCTCTCGTCAGCTGACTTCAACCAAAACTATTGAAGCTGCAGCAGCCTCTGTTATAGCAATGGGATTATCTTCAGACATAGTGTGGTCCCAGTACAAATAGAGATAAACTTCTCTAAAGACACCTACATAGTAGGCTAACACAAAAGCAACTACGCACGCAGTCTAAACTATATTTGACCCATTCGCTGCCAGTGATCATGGATTTCTCGCCAGAAACCAATGCACACTGCTCGACATTCGTGTAAAGAACAATTCTGCAGTTGTCCATGTAATATGATTTAGTAGTGGATGTTGTGCAATAATTAACTGAATAACTTAGTGATTCGTTTTATTTGTGTGATTCTGCATTTGCCCCTACAATTGTAATGTTTTCTAACTTCTGCTTACGCTCGGCAGGCAAAGACAAATATCCTTTTTATGGACAACATTTTTCTTGAGTCTTGAGTCAAACTGAATGGGACCATGCAATAGGCATCAATAAAAAAAAAATTTTTAAAGACAAGCAAAAGAGACAAAGAGTCCCTGCGACTGGGCTCAATAAGATTTTTCTCTTGCCGATGGGTAGCGTTCGAAATACTCCGGCAGTTAAAAGGGGTAAGTCAGAGAGTGGCCACCAACATTGTGGGGGTAAGTATAAAGTCTCTCTCTCTCTCTCTCTCTCTCTCTCTCTCTCTCTCTCTCTCTCTCTCTCTCTCTCTCTCTCTCTCTCTCTCTCTCTCTCTCTCTCTCTCTCTCTCTCTCTCTCTCTCTCTCTCTCTCTCTCTCTCGCTCTCGCTCTCGCTCTCTCTCTCTCTCACACACACACACACACGCACACACACACACACAACACACACGCAAACATCTCAACCATTTGTGTATTCCAGGGAGTGTTTAACTTACAAAAGAAAACGGCAAACAACAAAAAACAACCCCCAGGGATAAAAAGTAATGAAAAGTAACTTACTCGAGGGAGTCAACGGCGTGGTATTATGCGAACTCGACATCTTTGCTGTAAGTACCAGCATCTGTAAAAAGAAATCAGTCGCGATCCTGACCCACTAGTATCCCCATCAGGCAAAGGTCCTCGGGGAAACGACGGCCGCAGTGGGCCCGCGCAAAAGCCATTCACTACAGGAGGGTGTCCCCAAGTCCCCATTTCCCAAATTTTAGAGGTGTCACCTAATTACTCTGGACCAGTTCCAGGAGATGGGTCAACCATGGTAATTCAAAGGTAGTGCCAGATTAGCTTGGCGCCTGTCGGCGCCAAGTTAATCTGGCACTACCTTTGAATTATCATGGTCGATCCATCTCCTACTGTAGTGCGTCGGGGTTAAATGGATTAACACATACCCCGTCTCCGCAATTCGGAACGCCGGTTGTCACAACTCAATACATGATTGCAGAAATTATATTTATAAGCCGCATTAAAGTGCATATCTCACCAGAAGCGTAGGAACGGCAAAGATCCGCATGTTTCCCTTTTAGTGGACGCGCTAAAATTACACTGTGTCCAAAGACCTCTGTTAAGTTCGGTATACCGCGCGTACTAACTTATGCTGTTCGTTAGCTGATAAGGTACAGTTCGCTGCTTTCATTCTTAAATTTTCCAGATGCGGTTGTACCCATCGTAATGATCGTATTGTACCCATTGTCACTTCGAGAGATTTTTGCAACTCAACAGAACGGCTCTTAGGGTTTGCATCCACTGGGAGCTAGTGATCAATTGCTTTTTAACCCCCTCATTGATAATGGAAGCAGATTGGGTTTTTTTAGGAACCATTTTAAATTCAACAACGAAGTGTCCCAACCGTCAACAAACTTATATACGCAGTGGTTTGAGCAAGAGGCATAGATCCTCATGAGCTCACTGAAACTGCGGGGCTCATGAAGATCTATACCTCTTGAAGTTGGGTTGTGTTCAATTTTTCTAGGTTGTAAAAGTGTTAAGAAAATTTAATCTTATTTGTTTACAAGTCGATTATAGAAATGAGTGTTTACCCACTATAAATGTTGGGCATTATGACACTATCAGGTATCAGTCTGTATCTGAAGTATTTGGGTTTGTTTGTTTTGTTTATTATTTTTTTTTTTTTACAATTTTAGGAAAACACAAAACAATATGTGCGTCACCAGCTGACGCAGTAGAGCCGAAATGTGCCTCTTCAAAGAGGTAATATTTAGGTGCCGATTCCGGTCTAGATCCAACTCTAGGTGCAAATACACTGGGTACAAATTAAGTACATTTACAAGGGGAACCATCGAACGTTACCTCATCAGCCGCACAAAATGCTCGACGTATACATTCTCATTTATACATGTCATTTCCTTGACAAATTTTGACAAATTTACCACTTTCTTCCTGACATTTTTAAAAGGGTCATCCAGTAGTCACGGTCTGTTGTCGTTCACTCTCCCCCAGTCGCAAAACGTGTTCGGGACCTGGACGGCCGCAGTAGGCCCGTGCACGGCGTGCGTGGGCCTACTGCAGCCGTCGTGGGCCAGAGCTGGGTCTTTCCCTGCTGGGTCTGAGGAGCAGGGGGAAAGGGATGTCGTAGTAACAAGATACTTAGAACCTAACTGTCTCATTGTGTTGATAATTATTGCAATGGAAATATCAGCTGTCGCAAATCGATGATTGTGCGACGAGAGATCGTTTAGTTAGAGAACTGGCCATCTCACCGCGGCGGGACAGTGGCGTCCGATAGCCTTTTGATTCACGGGTAAATATATGCTTTGTCATAGCTTGGAGAATATAACTGTTACAGATAAACTTCGGAGTCATTTCCATAGGATTTTGGCCGCATGGCCAGTCGACTTTCGCTGCTTTGAAGCCCTTTCTTGTCGTTTGATTTATTACCTGCAAAACTGTCAAATGCGTTGGATTTGCTCGTTCACACTTTCGTTTGTTCATATCTAGTGTGTTTGGTCTGTTCATCGTCACTGTTCAAAAGATCTGAATAAAATCACACGCACACACACACACACACACACACACACACACACACACACACACACACACAGTGTCCAGAGAGTGAGAGAGAGAGAGAGAGAGAGAGAGAGTATTAACAAACAAGGAACACAAACATGTATAAACATAAAATTAACAATCACATACAAACAAAAATATTAACAGTAACAAGTAACGTACACGAAGAGCAAAGGCGCAGAAAACAATTTTGTTCATATTTATTCTTCATAGTCTTTCTTACAGTAATCCTGTTCCGTTCAGAATGATATACATTTTATACATAGAAAAAGCATGCAAAAATCTACAGACTTTGCAATATACACTTATTGTCAACAGCGAAGATTCAAAATAGCACGACCAGCTCCTTTAAAAATGACGACCTAATATGCAAAGCTAAAAACTGAGTCGCCCGTAACAGTTAAAGAGTAGTGCCGGATTAGTTTGGCGACGGTAGGGCGCCAAGCTAATCCGGCACTACTCTTGCACTATCATGGTCGATCCATCTTTTGCAAATTGGCAATAGTCGTTGGGGGACGCCACCAGCAATTTTTAAATCAACATTTTTTGAGGAGAAAATTTCACCATGGTAGTTCAAGGGTGGTGCCAAAATAGCTTGGCGCCCAGGGGCGTCAAGCTATTCTGGCACCACCCTTAAACTATAATGCCCGAACCATCTCGTTTTATGGGCTGACAAGATCAGGGGATGTAATTGCAGAAACAAAAGGCACAGTTACGTCCCATTACATGCTATTTTCCATGCCGTTCCGTTCTTTTAAGATATTTTATTTTCAACACGATTGTCGTAAATAGCTTCCTCAGCCGCATCAGTTCACGAAGATTGGTTGCTTGCAGATACTGCCGCAGCCCTCAGAGCAACACTTTTGTTCTGTAGAAATAAAACATGTTTAAATACGTGTTTAATTAAATACAAAACAGCATTCCACACGCAGAACAAATGTTAAATTTATGTCAGACTAAATTCTGTAGTGGAGACAGTGTCTCAGTGGGTAACTACTCCTTCCAGTCCGCTCTCAAAACTCACCTCTTTCAACAGTTCTAGCACTATACCACCACACTCCCCATCCTAAGCAGACTGTCGTAATGTATTTCACGATTTGTGGTACGTGAGTCGTTGTCTAAAGCGTGCGCATGCGTGCGCGAGTTGTGAGTGCGCGCTTAGAGTTATAATTATTATAAGATAAGCGCATTATAAATACCCTAATTATTATTATAATTATTATTATTTCAAAGTGCTTTCAGATTACCTGTACCGAATTCCTAGGCTGTGTTTATGTCATAGTGCTTTGTACAAGTATTTGAGTTCGTTTGTCTTTGTAGCTATTTACTTTGCATTTTTTTGCGAGAAACGCGATGCGGAGGGGTGGGCGGAAACGGACAGGCGGTTAGGGTAGGCATGGAAAGGTCGAGATGGGGGTACAGTAGTGTGTGTTTTGAGACTGAATGACGCTTGATTGTTTGCCTGTATACATGCGCGGGAACTACTGCGATCGACTTTGGCCTTACGACCTTTGCTAACTGGGCTATTTGGTTTGTTGGTTTTGTATTGGTAGTGGGGTTTCTTCTCACCTCCTGGGCACTCTGAGTCCGACAAACAGTTCACTCCAGGTCTGAAGTCACAAGTACCGATCAGGCCCGAGGGTTTAGGACACAGTCCTGACTTGGAATTCCTTGGAACTGCACAAAACAAATTCTAGTGCTTATTCTAAATAGAAGTCTCATAACCAACAAAGTCTATGCAAAAAGGTGATTGCCAAAAGTTTCATGCGAAGAAATACCCAACAAAAAAAGCCTAAAGCTTAACCTGTTCAGTGCCAGCTGGAGTACTTTGTGTTTCTTCAATCTTTATTCATTCAACGCAAAAACAGTACCCATTCATCAATGGAACATAAACACAAATTGGTCTTAGCAAAAGGCATAGATCCTCATGAGCCCCGCAACTGCGGGGGCTCATGAGGATCTATACCTCTTTCATTTGGCCTTTTGTTCCATTTTTATCGGCACTGAACAGGTTAAGAAGGACAGTGTGTCGTTTTTGTCTTTTTTAACGTGTTTGTTTTCTGTTGGGTATTTCTTTACATGACTAACAAGGAAAACAAGACGCCTCGGAATAATAAAGACACACTAAGGCAAGTAACATCTGGATGTGATAATTTTACGCGCACATGAAATAAAATTTCTGTAAACTGATTTTGGCATACACTTTTTATCACAAATCATTGTTTATTTATTTATTAATAATAATGTACATTTATATAGCGCTTAACCTCCAAATGAATGGTGCTCTAAGCGCTTTACAAGATCGAAAATCACAGAACAAAAAGTACAAGAAAGAAAACGCTACAATAAATGTTACATTGATTGATTGATTGTACATTGCTTAACGTCCCGACAGCAACAAGGCTTTCTCAGGACGTGCCTGCACTGCTTGTGAAAAAAAAACAGAACATTGAATGTATGTCGCCAGCCGGTCAAATACGTTAAATAAACCGAACACACTAAGACCATTTAGCAACACACATCCAATATCAAGAGCTACAGGCAGTGCAGACAGTAGGGAGAGTTTTTAAAAGGCAAATACAGGTGAATGGACAAAGGGTAGACAGAAACACATGCCCCAGAATAGAGAGAAAAACCCACCCTGTGGGGCTGACCAGGGTGACCCTGGGAACTAAAAAATGCCTAACCCCACCCAAGTCCCGCAGGGCAGACCCGGGTGGGGGAATAAATGTTACAAAAACTAGAGTGACACATATCAAAAGCTCACACTAACACATACACACACACCGTTACATGAACAGTTGCTGTCAATGATTGTTAAAGCACTGAAATGCATCTAACTATATGTATAAGAAAACGGTGTTGTGTTGTAAATGACTTTGCTAACTTAGTTTCTTTTTCCATTGGGTTACTCTGTGCATATTACACACTTGCCAGTCATCTTTTTGGTCTGGTTTACACAATTTAATGAAATTGTGGTGTTTTTCGTACTGGATGGGAAAAAATAACCATTAAAGGTCCCACCAAGATGATAATATTGCATACACTTAAGAATGAAACAGGCTGGTCCTAAAAATTTTACGCGTGGTATACTTTCGTATCGCGTCTTCTTAGTGTGTTTTACATCCTCATCCAGTGTGTTATATCGCGAGGTCTCGTATCGTATCGATTATTTGTGAATAAAAGTGTAGTCTTACCACAACGGGCTTCCGGGTCCTCGACGCAAGTATAGCCAGAAGCACAGTCCTGTAAAGAAAATAATATTCAAATATTTGGGAGTTCTTATTAGTTAAGTAGGAACGGGGTGGGCGGGGGACAGGGGCATGCATTTCTAAGTTTGATTGATACGAGCCCATTACGCAAAAGGCCATCGGGCCGACGTCGCCCGCCGTTGGCCCTGACACGGCTGTGCGCGGGCCAACGGCGGCCGACATCGGCCCGATGGCCCTTTTGTGCATTGGGAGGTTGTCTTTTGTTTAAACGCAGACTCACCAAAAGGGCACAAGTCACTCGGTTCTGATTCTCCAGCGGCTCCTCACATCTCTGACACCCACTGCAGTCAGAGGCCGGACAGCACTTCTGGGTCCCTGTGCACTGGGAGTCCCTACTACACTGATTTCTTGGGCACCTGGGGGTACCCTGTAGCGCCTGGCAGAGAACCACTGCGATCTTGCAGGTACCGGGCTCTGAGGAAAAATATTATAGATGTTGCAGAAGAAAAAAATATAATACAGCCAAATGGTATGAAAACTATTCGACGCCTTGAGTTGATATTACCCCCCCCCCCCCCCTTCAACCCCCGCCCCCCAACACACACACAGACACACACACACACACACACACACACACACACACACACACACACACACACACACAAATCTCTCCCCCCCCCCTTCTTTGTGCATGCAGCCACCGGTACTGTAAGCAGTACTGGAAACAGTACCGGTAGTTGCACACACTAAATAACGGGTTAAATTATCCTCATTTTTCATAATCCTTTAACTGCTGGGGCAAGGAAAACGCTACCCAGCTGAAAGATACATAAACCCTCATGAGTCCCCGCAGTCGCGGGAGCTCATGATGATTCATGTCTCGTGTTAGTATTATGTTCTTTATGCCGACGTTTGTCCCATTTACTTCTGAGTTATTCACTCAAATGTCGATCGGCGAGCAGTCGTTTCACACGTGCAATTCGTGATCACTGGCAGCGAAGGGGTTAATTTAAAGCGCTTACTTTCACTCGTTTGGCCTGGCTGACGAACACAGCGGGCTCGTGGGCAGTCAATGCCTTTGCACGGTCGTTCAACGCACACTTGGCCAGACGGACATTGCTGGAGGAACAAAAGCGAATATATTTTACTGTACAGTTATAAATAAAAATAGAAGAGGATGTATGGGTGAATGGACATATGAATGGATGGATAGGTGGATGGATGGATGGGCGCAGGACGGACATGCGTACAAACGGTAATGAAGGAATAGATGTCGCACGAGATCTTGAGAGTTTAAAAATGCCGCTTGCTTTAATAAAAATCGATTCTATCTGAATTGATTCTATCGTGTTATGCGTTCGACTAAATACAGCTGTTGCTTTAAATGCCAATTTATCTCATAAATTAGCGCCTGCGTGAGTAGATGTGTGTGCGTACACGAACAGTCCTACACACATGCACGCACGAACACACACACACACACACCTACACACACACACACACACACACCTACCAGAGTATCACACGTCTCTCTAGGCGGACGCCTTGTGGTGCCTCCGAAACACTTGTTGCAGCCACACAGAGGACAGCATTTTCCCCCAACGCCACATTGTCCATCCCTGCTGCATTCATTGCGACACGGGTTGTTGGGGTCAGGGAGTGCACACTTTGCAACAGGGCAGACATCTGTGACGTCAAAAAAAGTTTTTTATTGTGACAATACAAGTTTTAAAAATTGGAAAGATTCTTTAACCCTCTGGCGGTTGGCCGTGCTTGTTGTCGAGGCGATTCCTGCAGAAATCACCACAACAAGCACGACCATCAGCCAAAGGGTTATAGTTTTGGGGGGTATTTTTCTTACAAGGGCACGAACAATCGCTGAACGTTTTCTAGCCGTGGTGTCAACAACTTTTGTTATTTAACTTCAAACGCTAATACATTTTGATGGAGATGAATTATTCAAGCGAGCAGTAGGGCCGTGCGTCAGTGAGCTCGCGCCAGATCAGATGTCATATGCTGAAAGTAAAAAGACTAAAAATGGACAAGTGACTGATTGTATTGTTTGTGGAATCAATCGCCAGTTGATTGTCACGTGCGCGCAGTGAACTATCAAACCTGTCAGCCATGTAATCTTTCAGTGAAATATCGCCATTGTAATCAGTATATACAAGTCATGGGTCAATCAGGCAATAGGGCGCGGGAAGCTGACGTCATCACGCCAGTCGTAGCGGCCATCTTGTGAGGATACGGGACTAGGCGCACATAGGGAAATCGCTGTTTTTGTAATGTTAGGAAAGTCCTGACGTACTATAAGCAATAACAGCAAGTCTTGCCATCACTGTAGGAAACCGAGAACCAGGATCTGTTTTTGTTTGTTTCCAAAGAGGAAGAAAAATGAAGAAAAACACGTTGAAACACTATTTCGCTACTATCTCATGACTATGGTAGTCATAAGATGGCGGCTGACGCGTCGACGCTGCTAGGCAACGCGGGGAACTTCCCTAGCCCTATAAGACACATCGCATACCTCTCTTCGCCCGCTACGAAAAAAACTTGCGTAGCCGAGCGAGGAAGCTAACCAGTGTGGCAAAAAGACTACCCGATCGACTCCTTGTCCGTCCGGTCAATAGTTCTGAGAACAAAGAAAATATGATTAACTCACTGGTTGGAGCTGGGTAGAGAGAAAGTCCCATCATCGTCTGCGTCTGAAGAGCCAGCATCTGTAAGAAAGAAATGCATTTTATATGCGTGTCTGTGATTTCGGAACTTACGGTTTCCAGCAATTAGGCCCAAAATCACAAATCAGTGTACACTGGATATACATAGTGATGAAGTGTTAATATGTGAATTAGGAGTGTAATCACTCATTGTGCCCGAGGTACAAAATACCCACATTTTGGACTTATCGTCTGAGGACTGCATTGCAATTCAGGAGACCATGATAGTTCAAGGGTGGTGGCAGAATAGCTTGGCGCCTATAGGATCGTATGCATCAACCGCCAAGCTATTCTGCCACCACCCTTGAACTTTTATGGTCGAGCCATATCTTGCTGTGGTGTGTCGCGGGCAGAATGAGATAAACACATAAAATTCGAGGCACTCGCATGAAAATAACACACTATCGCACACACACATACAGACACATTATATCTTCTTACCAAAACTGGCAGTAGACAATAAGTCTTCATGACTGACAGTATATTGCGTGCCTCGTCAACTAAAAATTTGCAACTGAATCAATATGTGTCAAAGCCCGCTGCAGTTCAAAAACTCTGATCATGCTTTTCACGTTTCATGCGGCGAGCTTTTATACGACGTAGACGAACTCATCCTTTGGCGAAAACCCTTCAACTCCAAAAGTCATAGATTCTGATGGGGCCCTTGACCACAAGAGCCAATGAAAATATATGCCATCTTGCTTGGTAGTAGTGTTCTTATTTACATTTCTGCAAAGCAAACGGCATGATCTTTCAGCCAAGACCGGGCCCTACAACTGCAAAAGGTATAGATGCACATGAACCCAGCTTGCGGTCGATGGGACTCATGAGAATCTGTGTCTTTATTTGGTAGTAATCTGCCACCACCACTCCCATCAACTCTAATCCCTTCTCAATCGGAGTAATTCAAGGGAGTTTGACTCGTAAGCTAAGCATGTAAATAAAAACCACCGCTGTATAACTAGCTGTTCCCAGTAAACATCCGCGAGTGACGCGAGTGACGTGTATTGTGTGTATAACCCGGTGTATATGAAAGCTGTCGACCAATCCAATTGACTTTTCCTTAGCAGAGGTGTCTCCGCCCTCCCCTACCTGTGTGTAATTTACATTTGTTAACTCCGTGACCACACTGCACTTAACAGCGCCGGGTCAATCAGTTTTTAAGGTGGGGGTGCTGAACGGCGACAATATAAAAACTGTATACTGTTCAGGAGCGAATGGCGCGTGCTTCCAGGTTCCGAAGACATCGAACGGAGGGGGGGGGTGCGGGGGCGGGGGGAGGGGGGGTAGAGAGAGAAAAGCCGCGTGCTCTTCCAGGGTCCGAAAAAAATCGAACAGCGGGGTGGGGGGAGTGCTTTCAGGGTCCGAAGATACCTAAAAGCGGGGGATGGGGGGTGCTGTGCAGTAACATTAAACCACCCCCCCCCCCTCCTTCTCGGACCATCTTGTGGCCTGGTAGTAAATGATTTTTTTTAAGCCCAGGGGGGGGGGGCGTAGTACCAAAGCACCCTCCCTGGATCCGGCCCTGCTTAAAACATTTACGCGCATTAAGATTCATGAGTGGAAATTTACTTAAGCGTTCAGGAGGCACTTTGGCCATAAAAATTGCAACCGCGGAAAATTTTGATTCGTCAAATCTGTCACGACATCGCACCTAAAATCTACCCTCGGTAACGTTTATACCGAATTTGAAAATGTGTCTTCTTCGTTTACATTACAACTGTGCAGAATTTGTCAGTGCTGTGAACCCTTTAAAAAATTGAACGCCACCCAACTGCAAATGGTTTCAGCAAGAGGTATAGATCCTCATGAGCCCCCGCAACTGCGGGGGCTCATGAGGATCTATACCTCTTGCTGAACCCACTTTGTAATCATGTCCCTACGACGCCTGAGGATGTTTGAAAGATTAAAAAATGTATGTCAGTTGGTAGTGTTGGCCATAACTCTACTAACAATGCAGCCACTGGTTACACACACACACACACACACACACACACACACACACACACACACACATGCGCGCGCGCGCACGCAAGCACGCACGCGCACACACACACACACACACACACACACAACAACAACAACAACAACAACGGTGGCTGCATGCGCAAAAGACTGTTAACTCATTCGAGACGTGCCGCATCCGGCATAAAACTCCGTATTCGGATACGGCGCGTCTCAAATGAGTTAAAACCACATCAGTGTGGGACCACAAAGTCCGCATGGGGGTAGGAGACATTACCCGTCTAAATTGCAGTGACTTTTGAAAAACAACCGCACGATACATAGATATTGGGCCGGATCACCTAGCTCCAGGGGGGGGGGGGTCCAAAACCTGACACAGAAGTCTCCACGACGCTAGACTACGGTCACTAAGGAACTTTATTATAGCATTTTAAGGAATTTTGGGTTGGGGGGTCCAAAAACCCCAATGACCCCCCCCCCCCTCCCAGATCCGGTCCTGTTGGGGTTTGACCCTTTTGTTCATACAGCCCTTGAATCTGTTGTGCCGGTGGCTGTACGAACAAAGTGATTAATGCCGCTGATAACGCCATAACACGGGCGGACAGTTACAAAAATATCCGGGAGATTATAGCTATCGTGAATAGGTAATAAACATTTGCAATAGTGGTAAACAGATGTGGCACAATTCAGAGCAGCAGGATTATTTACATATTGGTTGTGTTTTCTTGTCTTTGGTTTTCTTTTGCGTGGTTTCATTTGGTTGGTTGTTAGGTTGCTTGCTTGCTTTGCTTTCCCTTTTTCGCTTTTTTTGGTATGGTCTTTCTTGTGAAGCAACTCTACAATTAGTCAGGCAATTTTCCCCGGAGGAACCTTGCAAACGGAGATGATGATAGAAGGGTTGTGAGATGGGGATTTTGTGATGCAGGGGTCATGAGCGGGAATTAGAATTTGTAATTGTGTGAATAGCGATGACACCTCTCCTCCCAAAGCAAATGCACGTGTCCTTGGTAGGGGGGGGGGGGGGGGGGGTCCTTAGCGACACGCGTGTGACCTTGCGATTGCTGTAAACGTGTACAGTTAGACGCAGGTGAATATGTGTTGAATGAAATAACGTATGACACAATGCACAAACACGCGCGCGCACACAAACACACACACTCACTCACACACACAAACACACACACACACACAAACACTTACAAACACACGCACTCTCATACACAGACACACACACTCACAAACACATACACACCCCTACCTGTCACATATACACACAAACTCGCACCCCGGCTACTCACCGTTATCCTCAACCCACCCCCCGACCACCACCATCACCACTCCCTCCCCTCTCCCCCCTCCGTGTCGACTACACCTTCACACACACACACACACACACACACACACACACACACACACACACACACACACACATACACACACATACATACCCAACCTCAACACGTATACGCACACGCGCGCGCACACACACACACACACACACACTGTCACCCACCACAACCACCACCACGCCTCAAACACCCGCACGAACACCACACACACACACACACACATGAAATGCATACAGAAATATGTAAGCAAAGCTAGCAGATAATTTATTCTCTACTTCATTCTGCGCAAGAATCGAACATAATAATGTGCATATAGAAATACAAAAACAGATACATTCTCTGAAAATCATACGAGGAAATCTAAGACATGTGGCATACACATATTAACACATTCCAGGTGTGCTGCATCCTGATACGCGGCAAAAGCTGCCGGATGCGTTACGTTTGGAATGGACCACAGCTGAGGTAGGATCGACCATGATACTTCGAGTATATTTTCGTCTCTTTATACTTTATATACTGACGAGCAAAAGAAATGCGACATTTTTGGAATCAGCTGATACACTGACGTGTTTCCGATGATTCCAAAAATGTCGCATTTCCTTTGCTCGTCAGCACATATCCCCATAACCTTTTTTCTTTCTTTTTTTCGCAGCAGAACCGGTTCTGATGATCTGTTTGGACATGTCATTAACGACCGTCATTTAGATAGCCCTAGCCCTTGCCACCTAATTGATGGTGTGTAATGACCCCCTCATAACGACTCTTCAATGTCAGGTGACATATTTTGTCCTTCAAGACTTCCAGAAATTGAGCACCTGTCATTGAAGATCACTCTTTCTTGAAATGAAAAACGCGGTTGCTCAAAATAGGTTCTACTGTACGTTACTTTTCATTATTATGTTCAGATTGTTAAGCAGAACCCCTACACAAGGATTTGTTGCTTACAGGTACTGCCGCAGCATTCAGCAACACCTTTTCCTGTAGGAATACAATACGAAAAGAATTACAACCCAAACAAAACACACGTTATGCATAGGCTACACATTTGCTGTAGGTGACTATCGCTGAAAGCGCTATCATGTAAAAAAAAGAAGAAGATGAGATGAACCATAACCCACAAGTCCTTTCTATTTGAAAGCTGTCCTCACTGTCAAAGGTCTCTACCTTTTGTCTTTGACCTGATTCTGATGTTGAAATATCTTCTTTTTAAAAAATCCTAGCAAATGCGCCACAGTGAATTCTAGAAGGATCGCAGTGCATATGCGTCATTGGTTTGTGAAACATCATTTGTCATGAGGTTTGTTTGGGGGTTTTTGTTGTTGTTTTTACGTAATTTATATTTAGCGTGATATGAGGTTCACTTTCGCTTTAAAACTTTAGAAAATGGTGACAAAACTAGAATATCACGGTAAAATTTCATTTTTGCTATAATTTGCTTGAAATCAGGTTGACTTTACATGTATTATTAAGTACACATGCATGCTCTTCTAAAAGCCTGTTGATGTGTGTGCGCACGTGCGTGTGTGTGTGTGTGTGTGTGTGTGTATGTGTGTGTGTGTGTGTGTGTGTGTGTGTGTGTGTGTGTGTGTGTGTGTGTGTGTGCGTGCGCGCTCTCCAAATATCTCCAAGAGGCATAGAGATCTATGCCTCTTGGAGATGCGCGCATAAAAATTATGTGTGTGTGTGTGAGAGAGAGAGAGAGAGAGAGAGAGACAGAGACAGAGACAGAGACAGAGAGACAGAGAGAGAGACAGAGAGAGAGAGACAGAGAGAGTATTACGTCATATTTAGAGTATTGCGTCAATGTCTGTGTGGTGACGGAGTCGCTTCTTTTACGTCACCGCCACTCTCTGACTTTCTCCAGATGTCAAGGTTTTTTTACTAGTTTAAATTTTTTTCCGAAAAGAATTCATTAACACATACACAAACACACACACACACACACACACATACATACATACATACATACATACATACATACATACATACATACATACATACATACATACATACATACATACATACATACATACATACATACATGCATACATACATACATACATCTTGGCTTGACTTCGCGAACGAAGATTCTATAGGGGTTGCCCACGGCGTCTGCAGACATGCTCGTCACTGCGGAGTCCAATATGGGACAGGCAGGTACGACCACAGTGGCTGCAGAGGGAGGTCTGGTCAGGGTTCTAAGTTGTGGCATCTCTGTTTTTTCTCCTGAACCGCTTGTCTTTAAGGCTAGCTCTGCGAGAGTCCTCAAAGAAGACGGCTGCCTTGTAGATGGTGGAGCGCCAGGTGTCGCGGTCCGCAGCAAGTGAAGACCACTGGCGGTAGTCGATTTGGCAGGCACTAAGTGACTTCTTGAGACAGTCTTTGTATCTCTTCTTTGGTGCCCCTCTGTCACGGTGTCCAGTAGCAAGCTCGCCGAACAGGGTGATCTTTGGTAGGCGATGATCCTCCATCCTGGAGACATCCTGACCAGTGTAAAACAAGGACGCTCCTCGATCATTCAAGATAGTGAAGGGAACTGTCTTACGGAAGACCAAGACATACTGAAGAGATGGACAGAGTACTGCTCAGATTTGTACAACCACCGAGCTGCAGAGGACACAGGCATACTTGTCAACCCACCCGTGACCAACAATGGCAACTATCCCATCCTCCGAGAAGAAGTAGAGGCTGCAGTGAAGTCGCTGAAAAAAGGGAAGGCAGCAGGAGCAGACAACATCCCTGCAGAGCTAGTCCAAGAAGGGGGAGAAGACACGATAAGCGCCTTACTAACAATCTGCAATAAGATCTGGCAGTCAGGGGATTGGCCCACACCATGGACCCAATCACTTATAATAACTCTCCCCAAAAAAGGCAACTTACATCAATGCCAGAACTATCGCACGATCAGTCTTATATCCCACCCAAGCAAAGTCATGTTAAAGATCCTACTGATCAGGCTGAAGCCACAGGCGGAGGAAATCATAGCTGAGTAACAGGCAGGCTTCAGACCAGGGCGCAGCACAACTGAACAGATCTTCAACCTGAGAGTTCTATGTGAGAGATACCTCCAGCACCAGCAGGACCTCTATCATGTCTTTGGGGATTTTAAGAAAGCGTTTGACAGGGTGTGGCATGCAGCCCTTTGGTCCACCATGAAGCTATACAACATCAATGCCAACCTGATCAAAGTCATAGCAAACCTTTACAACAAGGCCACTAGCGCAGTCTGCTTCAACGGCAAAATAGGAAACTGGTTTAGGACTACAGTTGGAGTCAGGCAAGGCTGCTTGCTCTCACCTACTCTTTTCAACATCTTCCTGGAAAGAAGCATGACGGACGCTCTGAAAGATCGTGAAATAACTGTCGGTATTGGAGGCAGAACAATCACGAACTTGCGCTTTGCGGACGACACTGATGGCCTCGCAGGAACAGAGAAGGAGCTAGCTCAGCTAGTGGAAAAGCTGGATAGTACAGCCATTGCATATGGGATGGAAATCAGTGCAGAGAAGACCAAACTAATGACCAATAACGTCAGTGGCATTGCCACTGAAATCATGGTTGGAGGCCAAAAACTGGAAACAGTTAAGAAATTCAAATACTTAGGAGCCATTGTGACAGATGAGGGATCAAAACCAGAAATACTGTCCAGGATTGCGCAGACAACAACAGCACTGACAAGATTGAAGACCATATGGAAGGACAGAAACATCACACTCTGCTCCAAGATCAGACTGATGCGCTCCTTAGTCATCTCAGTGTTCTTGTATGCCTGCGAGTCATGGACCCTCACAGCAGACCTTGAAAGGAGGATACAAGCCACTGAAATGAGATGTTTTCGAAGGCTGCTTGGCATCTCATACAGAGATCACATCACAAACGAGGAAGTGGGAAGCAGAATCAAGCAAGCCATCGGGCCCTATGAAGACTTATTAGCCATTGTGAGAAAACGCAAACTGAAGTGGTATGGGCATGTCACGCGTTCAGCAGGGCTTGCCAAAACAATTCTGCAAGGCACTGTGCAAGGAGGACGAAGGAGAGGAAGACAGAGGAAAAGATGGGAGGACAATATCTCAGAGTGGACAGGACTGAAGCTGGGCGATACGCTGAGAATGGCAGAGAACAGAGAGGATTGGAGGGAGCTGGTTGCCAAGTCATCAGTGGTGCCCCAACTCGGCAAGACTACAGGATATAGAGATAGATAGAATGGTAACAAGAAAACATTTACGTCACTCGACAGCAAGATGACGTCATATTCTTGTTCATAATTCCTTTGACGCCTCATTCTAGCGGTACATATGAAAACACTTTACTCCTTGTGAAGACTCGTTACGGGAAGAAAAAGAAAAATGCTAAGTACCAAGACAAATCTGCGGCGGAGATAAAAGCATCACGTGTTTTTTAAAAAAAATGGAGATTTTTTCCGGTCTAACGACGAAAACAACTTACCTCAAGCAACGGATCCGCTCCAATTCAAGTGTGTGCCATGACACCTACAGTCAATTAAGACGTTCCGAGAGCGTGAGGATCCAAAATATCTTGTGCGCCACGACCATCTTATCAGCTAAATTAGTGCGCCACTGATTTTCAGCGGTTCGGGGCCTTGGTTCTAGAGTCCAAAAAAATAACTGAGACCCCGGCTGGGG
The DNA here is from genome assembly GCA_036245525.1 of Semisulcospira habei. Taxonomy (NCBI): domain Eukaryota; kingdom Metazoa; phylum Mollusca; class Gastropoda; family Semisulcospiridae; genus Semisulcospira; species Semisulcospira habei. The sequence continues at coordinate 129,716,111 of BTPG01000006.1, forward strand.
TTAAGCGATGCCATAAAGTCAAGCTTATAGTAACGTCATTTTTTGCTCGTGATATTCCTCTTCAGATTTCCTGTCGCTACTCCGGCCCACAGACTGTACTAATGGCGGGAATCGCCGTGTGTTCGTCTTTATTTGTGTGTGCCGGCGTGTGTGTTGATCAGAGGCTGGCTTAAAAGGGAAGGAAATGGATCAGAATGATAAGCTTACAAATATTAACAACTGTGAATGTTCCTAAAAGAAAAACGCACGTGAGCTCCACACGATACGGTAGACTTTGGGATGAAATCCTCATCTAGTGCAATAGGAGATATTTCAACATCAAAATCAGGTCAAAGACAAAGGGTAGAGACCCTTGACATCGAGGGCAGGTCTCATATAGAAAAGACTTTGTGGGTTATGGTTCATCTCATCTTGTTTGTTCTTGTTGCACTGTATTCCTGACAGGCTACGTAATAACGACAGTGAAAGACTTTTCATACTTTTGGTCAAATAAATCCATCAGCCTGAGAACAAGAGAGGATTGTCACATGTTATGCACCCTGCGCAGTTCGGGCAGCACTTCTGGGCTCCTGGACACTGGGAGTCGTTGGTACACTGACGGCTGGGGCATTTGGGAGGGGCGGTCAGGACTACACAATCCTGGACCACGATTGGGCATTCACCGGGCTCTGGAAAAATGAGTGAATAATATTTTAGTACACTCAGGTGTTCTACTCGTACTGGTCTGGCTACGACCGTAAGCTCCAGAATCACACACCAGCACACAATAAAGAAATTGCCATTCTTCGATATCGCATAAGTTAAAACAAGTAATCACGGGTAGAAATCAGATCGCGGCAATGGAGCAAATTCCATGCTATAGAAAGATAATAGAGACTGACGTATACGAGGGGCTTCTCAGATAATTTGCGACCAAGCGTTTTCTTGCATTTGCACCAAACTGAACAAGTAAAAATGTCACTTAAAGAGCAACACATCGCGAAAGTCATGTCAAAAATCGTATTTTTTATCCAGCAGGTTTTCCAATTATAGCATTTCTTTGAACGTCACTTTTGGACACTGCATCAAAACATGGCCCAAAACTTGACGTTTTCCATATTTGGATTTTGAGCCTTCGTAATAGAAAGCGTATCACTCTTTATATCAAAGGTATCAGTACTAGCCAATGGGCATGCTGCTAAACCTACCGCTGCTCCATCTAAAACAATAGTTGGTAGGTGGATAAAACATATATCTTCAAGAAATTCTGGCTTCCAAGTGAGCAAGGAGGAATTTGAAAAACACGAAATTTTTAATAAAATAAAAAACTTCTTGTGTCCAGGCAGTCGTTGACGTAGATCCAATATTTAACCTTACTTAATTTTGTGTATAATTGTATTTCGCCCGTTCGTCGACATCATCATCTTCTCCATGCTTTTAATGCTTACTTTTGACTGGCTGACGAACACAGCGGGCGCTCCGACAGTCTCCGTCATCACATTCTCGTTCGACACACACTTGGCCAGCTGGACATTGCTGTAGAAAAGCCAGTCAAGTTTTGCATTACCCATGGATCAAGACATTAGGCATCGGGAGTAGAGGGTGGGGGAGGCAGGCAGTGTCAGGCAGGGAAAAGTCTAGAGGTACTGGTAGAGGTAGTTCTGGTGTGAGTGGGAGGGAGATGTGTTTAAAATAGACAAAGACACACAACAAACACACATACACACGCACGCGAGCGCGCGCGCGTGTGTGTGTGTGTGTGTGTGTGTGTGTGTGTGTGTGTGTGTGTGTGTGTGTGTGTGTGTGTGTGTGTGTGTGTGTGTGTGTGTGTGTGTGTGTGTGTATTTGCCTCATCTAGTCTCATCTTTTGTCTGCAGTTCACCTACCTTAGTAGCACACGTTTCTCTTGGCGGACGCCTTGTGGTGCCTCCGACACACACGTTACATCCGCATAGAGGACAGCATTTTCCGCCTGGGCCACACTGTCGGTCCCTTTGACATTGGTCTTTACACGGGTTGTTGGGGTCAGGTGGGATACAGTCAGCAAGTGGACATGGCGCCTCTGTCATGAAATAAGACAGAAAGTATACGTTTGTATGTGGCTTGATTCCGAGATAGTTGGACTATTGTTTGTGGTTCGCATTAGTGTCTCACATAAACTTGCTTGTAAAGTTGACCGACATGGAGTGATGGACTTTAGCTAGATACACCACCAATGACCATTCCTTATTTTAATTTGTAATTATACATCGTATGAATCAGTGGTAAAAAATGGCCCACTCATATATCTAGCCACCTTGCATACCGTACAGCTGACCAAATGAACCGTACACAAATTTAAGTGTGCAAGCAAAGCAAAGCAACTGTCATTGATGGCAAGCGTCAAAACGTTGCGGACGCAGTTACAACGTCAGTCGCGGTAAACTAAAGGATCATAAGGTATCCCAGTGGCATTTTGAAAAGACAAAGTTTGAATGTCTCTCTGTATTGCGGAGCCACATTTAGCCCGAAGGAACAGCATTTGAAATATGGTAAACTAAAGGGATTACATTTTTCTAGGGGATGACACTTTAACAAATCAAAGAGAGAACTTTATCAGGCCTAAGGGATACATTCATCTCAGTCACTGCATTTTTACAAACAAGAAGGAAACTGATCCCTTTGCTTACAACTGCTGATTTATCCCTTTGGTTTGAAAACGGTACCGGAAATGTTGTGGTACCGCGTCTACTGTTACGATACACATCTGCAAAGTTTATACAGCAGTTTCACATCATGATCTGTGTTTGCTTCCTGTCATTTTTGTTTGTTTGTTGTTATTTTTTCTAACTTTATTTTGTGATCACCAGTAGTTTACATATCTTCAATAATGAAAATGTTGACTTACCTAGAAGGATAGCCATTGCCAAGTGTGCATGAAGAGCCAGCATCTGTAGCAAACAGTTATGATTGATCGTTCATGTTAATGGAAAAACAGAAAAACAAATCATTCATTCTAGAGAGAGAAAATTAAAACACGGAAAGATGCCACAGGCACAAACAGGCGTACGCGCTCATGCCTACGCACGGTCACACATACGCTGACGCACAGACACATACACTCACACACAAGAGAGCGTAGATGCACGCGCAAACACACGCGTACTCACACACACACACACACACACACACACACACACACACACACACACACACACCAGTACACACATCAGCACACATATACCAGCACAAATATATATACGCAAGCACGCATGCACACACACACATAAACACACACACAAACACACACATACACACACCAACACACGCACACTCTCACACACACACACACACACACACACACACACACACACACACACACACACACACACACACACTTACCAAAACTGGCAGAAAATAGTATGGCCTCATGGCCTCTGGTATATTTCGCGTCTTGTCACCTCTAGAATTTTGACTATAATTGCTCTGAAAAGCACCTGCAGTTCACAAAGTCTGCTCAAGATTTTCACTGCTCTTGTCATGACTTTTATACAAGGCAGATGAACTCATCCCCCATCCCAGAACTTCCGAGCTCCGAGAGGAACAGATTCTCTCTGGCCCCTGTGTACACTAGGGTCAGTAAGAATCTATGCCGCTTGCTTGGCAGTCATCTGTTAATTTACATTTCATAAACACCAGACAATTAGACATCCAGCTTAAATAGCTTCCCATTGCCCCTTGCGACCGCAAATAAAAACCTGGCACTGTAACTTGTGGTGACAAGATCTAGTAAACATCCGTGAGCGAAACAATTGTATGTGTTTACCCAGGAGCGTGTGAACGCTTTCGACCAATCAAATTGACGTTTCCTTAACAACCGTGTCCCTCCTGTGCCACACGGCTGTGCATTACTTACGTATTTTATATTTTGATCACGATGCACTGAAAAAAAAAAGTTGGCTTGCATGAAAGTGACGTGATTTAAAGGCTCCATGGTTAATGTTTCGCAGTTTGTCCTTTATAAATGTCCTTAGTAAGTATTACAATCATGCTAGACAAAAGACTAACTTAATTGTAGAATTGGAATGTCGTAAAATGCAATATTTTTCTCCTTTGTTACGTAGTAGATTTACCCCCAGCGCGTATCAGGACAGTCGAAACTTCTGCTATGTGTACATGGATTGGGCAAAGAAGGGTAGAAAAGTCTTAACTGAAAATAGGCGACATTGAGAACCCGCTGTATGGGCGAATTTTAACAATGAAATTTCTTCCATAAGCAGATCGCTTTAAGGTTCATAAGGGGCAATTCACAGGCCGCATTATACAGAAGAAACTTTGGACATCAAACTGGCAACCGTGCGGACTTTACACATGATGCAATCTCGACACAGTGTACGGAAACAGACACTTGGAAAACCCATGTTCTGAAAAACGCGTGTCACTCACGACATACTACGTCGATTTGTGCTGTAAGCGCTGCATACTTATATGTGTGTGTATGTATGTATATATATATATATATATATATATATATATATATATATATATATATATATATATATATATATATATATATATATATATATATATATATATATATAATAATAATTACGGTATTTATAATGCGCTTATCTTATAAGAATTATAACTCTAAGCGCGCACTCACAACTCGTGCACGCATGCGCACGCTTTAGACAATGACTCGCGTACCACAAACAGTGGAATACATTACGACGGTCAGCTTGGGGTGGGGAGTGTGGTGATATAGTGCTAAAACTGTTGAAAGAGGTGAGTTTTGAGGGCGGACTGGAAGGAGGAGAGAGAGTGTTTCTGACGGAGAGAGAGTGGGAGAGTGTTCCAGATGGATGGACCGTAGACGGAGAAGGAGCGGGGGCCGAAAGTGTTAAGTTTGGTGCGAGGGATGTGGAGGCGGAGAGGGTCAGAGGCAGAGCGGAGGGAGCGGGAAGGTGTGTAGGGGTGAAGTAAGTTGGAGAGATAGGCAGGAGCGCAGTTGTTCAGGGATTTGTAGCAGAGAGACAGAATTTTGTATTGGATGCGTTGGGGGATGGGGAGCCAGTGAAGGAGTTTGAGCAGGGGTGTGACGTGGTCGGATTTTTTCTTTCTGAGGACGAGGCGGGCAGCATTGTTCTGAACGCGTTGGAGAGTGAAAATGGTGGAGTGAGGGAGGCCGGAAAGGAGAGAGTTGCAGTAGTCGATGCGAGATAAGATGAGAGAGACAGCAAGTTTGGTGGCAGCTTCGGTAGTGAGGTATTTTCTGATCTGACTGATGCGGCGGAGGTGGAAATAACATGCCTGGGCCGTGGCGGAGACGAAGCTGGTCATGGACAGAGAGGAATCGAGGATAACGCCGAGGTTCTTGGCCGAGTCAGAGAGGGAGATGGGGGTGCTATCGAGTTGAAGGTGGAGAGAGGGAGGGAGCTGGGAGAGTTTCTGGCGAGTGCCTACCAGCATGGCTTCTGTTTTGTCGTCGTTCAGTTTTAGCTTGTTTGCTGTCATCCAGTCTTTCACGTCTTCATAGCAGTCAGCCGTGCGAGTCAGTAGTGACTGAGTGTTTCGAGTTTGTCTTTGTCTAGCAGTTGTGAGTCGTAGGCGTAGAGGTGGTGGTGTACGCGGTGAGACTGGATGATGTTGGACAGAGGAGAGGTGTACAGTGTGAAAAGGACCGGGCCCAGGACGGACCCCTGTGGAACTCCGCAGGAGAGCGTGACTGGGTTGGAGGAGACGCCGTTGATGGTGACGGACTGCTGTCTGTCTGAGAGGTAGGAGAGAAACCAGGAGTGAGCAGAGTCAGTGATGCCGAAGGAGTGGTGGAGTCGGTGGAGGAGGATAGAGTGGTCTATAGGCGGCAGAGAGATCGAGTAGTGTAAGAAGATAGATGTTGCCCGAGTCGGTGGAGAGAAACAGATCGTTTAAGATATGTTGAAGGGCTGTTTCAGTGCTGTGATGTTTGCGATAGGCAGACTGGAATGGACTGAGGAGGTTGTTGTCGGTGAGGTGGAGGTTGAGCTGGTTGAGAGCAACCTTCTCAAGAAGCTTGGACAGGAAAGAGAGATTGGAGACTGGGCGATAGTTCTTGAGTTCGTTTGGGTCGAGGTTGTGTTTTTTTAGGAGAGGACGGACGATGGCGGACTTGAAGATATCGGGGACGGAGCCGTTTTCTAGAGATGCGTTGATGATGTCGGTAATGAAGGGCAGAAGTTTTGGAAGGACGTCACGGTAGAGAGAAGCTGGGAGGGGGTCTAGCTCGCAGGTTTTGAAGGACATGGACTTTATGGTCTTGAGTACTTCATCCTGAGAGACGGGGCGGAAGGACGAGAGGGGAGTGCCGGAAAAGGTGGGGTCGGGAGGGCAAGGCGGAGGAGGCAGGGTGTCGAGTGTGTCGCGCAGAGTTTGGATTTTGTCCGAAAAATAGGTAGAAAAAGCAGACGGGAGTTCTTCTTTGCTGTGTGTGTTGGGGAGAGGAGAGTCTTTAGAAGTGCCTAGGAGTGTGTTCATTGTGGCGTAGAGGGATTTGGAAGAAGTGGATTCCAGGATTTGGTTTTGAAGGTATTTGCGTTTAGATTCGGAGATCATTTTGCAGACTTTGGATCTAGTTGTTTGGAAGATCTGTCTGTGGACGGTGAGGTCCATATATATATATATATATATATATATATATATATATATATATATATATATATATATATATATATATATATATATATATATATATATATATATATATATATATATATATATATATATATATATATATTAGAGAGAGAGAGAGAGAGAGAGAGAGAGAGAGAGAGAGAGAGAGAGAGAGAGGGAGGGAGGGAGAATGGACATAATTATGATATTGTTACGTTTGTGGTTGTGTTATTCTTTTGAGAGCATGTGTGTTGATCATAGGAAAGATACGATATTTAGTAAGAATTGCGTACCTTTTTCGTAGGATTCATTTTCTTTTGCTTGGAGAATTGCGATCGATTTCTGTTGTGTAGCTGAAATGACGCGTCTTTTCGTTACATTGTTGCAGTAGTCTGACCTCGTTTGACCCTCAACGTTCTGGAAAAGGCGCGATTATTCTAGTTACCTCAGATATGACGTCAAAGTTGTTGGGTACATTTTGTAACATTGTATCGAATCCGCCTAGATGTTAGTCGAAGGCTGTAGTTAGTTGTAGGGTGTTCTTCTTTAATACATATTAAGAAGTTTTGGTTACGTTTTCTTTTCTGATTGGTTGTGTTGTTTGAATTTGCTGGATTGTTCTGGAAATATGTAATAGTATAAAGGACGTTGTTAGAAAATATGTTTGTACGTTGTATGAGAGACGCAGTGTGTCAAAAGTGTTGATGCATTGCAGAGACAGTGTATGCATTTGTGGATGCATTGTGCCGAGTTTGCATCGCTGCAAATAAATATTGTTGGAACTGTTACTCCAGTGTGGTCTACAATCTTGTGCCAGGTGTGACGACTTGCAGCTGAGTGAATTCTTATTACAAGAACCCTACGTGCGTGCGTCTGGTGTGATTGTATCATACTACGACTACCACGTAACAGATATAGGGTACGACAACGTGTGTTTTAGTTTCTATCTTTTTTCCTTACTTGTTCAGATGTATCCCACTCCTAAGTCTCACAGCTCAGTTTCACTAGGGAAGTGTAATAAATAGGCGGAAAAACTTCGGGACGGATTATGCTACTGTTTTGCTCTGCTTCGCTTTGCGAAACAACAATACGCTTAGTCGACTCATTATCTATGGAGGGACCTCACGAGCGGAGATGAGAATAGAAAGATAGTGAGGTGGGGAAGAGGGAGGATGCGAGGGAATTAGATTTGGTAATTATGTCACAGGCGCATGATGACGTTTCCCCACACATAATTAATGTACGTGTCCTTGATGGCACACCGACTGTTGTAAATATGCGGTGTAAGCAGAATGCAAATTAGACGTTAGCAAATGTGTGTAAAATGAAATTACGCATGACACATTACAAACACACACACACACACACACGCACACACACACACACACACACACACACACATGCACACACGCATACGAAAACACACGCACGCACATACACACGAATACGCACGCACACACGCACGCTCGCACACACACACACACACACACTCACACACACCAGAGCACACACGAGCGCGCACACATACATACACAAACATGTAAGCAAGCACATCAATTTGTTTTCTCTGCTTTATTCCGCTTAATATTTAAATGGTAATAATTTGTAAACAAAAATACCAAAATAGACAGATGCTCTGAAGGTCATACCAGGAAACGTGTCAAACATTCTAGACGTGCCCCATCTGGAGACAAGGCATTATGCCGCGTAGCTTGTGCGGCACGTCTGCAATGTATTAATCTTTGCCTGTTGGTAGCGGTTTTTGTCGTGATGATTTCTTCCGAAATCATCGCCACAAAACCGCTACCTACAGCCAAAAGGTTAACCCTGATTTACCACAACAGAAGAAAGGTCGACTATGATAGTTCAAGGTTGGTGACAGATTAGCTTCACTGCCAATCCACTCTGAAACTACCCAAGAACTATCATATTAAACTGGTCGATCTGTCTTCTGAACTGGTCTTCACAGGACAACTCTAAAATATAGAATGTCGACATTATAGGGCTCAATGTTTCACAGATACAGTAGAACGTGTTTTGAGCGACCACCTTTTTGAGCACGAGAAAACCAAAGTGGTCCTAAAAGACGGGTGCTCTCTCAAGAGAAGTTCTGAGGGGCGAAAAAAAGTCTTCTGTCATTGAAGACTATCATCTAGCTGGCTGTAGCTACCTAAATGATAGTCTTTAGTGGTCTCTCCTTAACTCATTCCACCCCAACACCAAAATCCTTAAATTTTGCCCCTGTCCTCTCAAGACTGCATTGCAGTGCAGGACACAGATCGACCATGATAGTTCAAGGGTGATGCCAGAATAGCTTGGCGCCCGTAGGCGCCAAGCTATTCTGGCATCACCCTTGAACTATCATGGTGGATCCTTATCCTGCTGTGGTGTGTCTGGGGTAGAATGAGTTAAGGTGGTTGCTCTAAACATGTTCTGTTGAAAAGGTGCATGTGTGGCACGTTTCCCTTTTTTAACATTTTTACTCGAGTTATCTTTCATTGAAGAGTTCAGATTGCCAGACCAGAACCTCTACAAGAAGACGTGTTGCTTGCAGGTACTGCCTCAGCCTTCAAAACGTTTCTTGCTGGAATTCAACAAGAAAAGTATTGCAATCAAAATAACGTTTACAGTGATGCATGTACATGTTTAGATACAGCGTCTTTGATCAAGGCATAAGCGCTCTGTTGCAGAAACAATTAAACTGAATTGTTAAAAAAAAAAAGGGTTATTATTCATTGTCGTGCAGTCACACAATTTTCCGACACTTTGATTGGTCAGCATCTAAAATTCGCAGGGGGTTCAATGCCCCTTTGCCTACCTCCTAGAACCATTTGCCGCACCTGTAATTTTTAATCAACTGGCCAATCCGCAATTCTAGTATCGCGCACGCATCTGTCCTAGGTCTTTCGTCTTATGGCTCAGTACTGGTTGACGAAAGATGCCAACCATGCATGCTTCATGTACGAAATCTGATCTACCGTATATCCAGTCGCTTGCCACGCAGTCCTGCGCTCCAAATTTAGACGTTGTGTCACTTGAACCCAGTGAGACAAGTCTGCACTTCCTTGCTACAGATTTTGAAATTGTCACTGGCTGCTTAGAAGCAGTACCGCTGGTAAACGTTTGAAATTCCGGCGGCAAAAATCAAGATTTTGCACCGCTTGGCATGGTAGCCTAATGCATAAAGAGTCGCTTCCCCTGTGTATTTCCCAAACAAATTCAGTCTGACGTCAGAAATATTTGGCGTTTTACTCATGACTCAGAAACTAATTCGAGGCTTCAAATAATGCGTAATTAGACTGAACGATAGTGGCATTGAAACTTCTGTTGGGTTACTTCTCGAGTTACATCGTGGTTAGTAGTCCTCTGAAGCCTTCGCCGCGTAGGTCTGATAATCATCTTTGTCGGACTACAATACCAAGATGAAACCCTCGGAGTAACCCAACACAGACGATTCAATGTCTAATTAATGTTAAGCATAAAATGGAAAATTAACCCACATCATAATAATAATAATAATAATTACGGTATTTATAATGCGCTTATCTTATAATAATTATAACTCTAAGCGCGCACTCACAACTCTCACATGCATGCGCACGCTTTAGACAATGACTCACGTAACACATCATATGTATCTGTATAAACAAGTAGTAAAATAACACGTAATAGCACATTCAAACACTGTACAAAACATCGGTTAAGAGCCCCCATTCTTTTGCTCCCCTCCCCCTCCCCCCCCCCCCCAACACCTTACTACAAACATACACACACACACCTAGGCAAACAGCAGATGACAACTAAGACACATATCCTATCTCTATGGCTGTCTGTAGCCAACCGACAACCAAAGGTTTAAATATGCTCGGAGTTAGTGGCACAAAGGTTTGCTGACCTTTCGTGCGTTCGTCGGTCTGTTCGATTGTTCGTTTCTTCTTGTGTTCCATTGTTTGTTTTCCTTTTAACCCCATACCTTCGGAGGTGTCGCCTGACGACTAAGTACTAGTTGCAAGAGATGAAACGAACATAATAATTCAAGAGTAGTGCCAAATCAGCTTGGCGCCTGATGGCGCCAAGCTGATCTGGCACTACCCTTGAATTAACATGGTGAATACATCTCCTGCTGTATTGCGTCGGGGCTATTTGGTTAACTTACAAGAAAGCACGGGCCTATAATTATGTGTTTCTGGATGAATGACAGGTTAACTATTGTAACGACAAATACGAGAAATAGAGGACTTTTCATTACCTTTAGTAATATGAATCCATCAGCCTTAGATTGGATTGCGACATAGGATGCACCCGTCGCAGTCCAGGCAGCACTTCTTGGTCTTGGGACACTGAAAGTCATTGGTACACTCATATTTGGGGCAGATAGGATTGGTCGGCATCACACATCTAATGACGGCCATGGGGCAAAGACCAGGCTCTGGAAAAATGAATGAATAAGATTGTAGTACAAGCAGGTATAAGATGCGTGCTGGTCATTGTCTTTAGAACTTACGGCGCAGGAGTCAGTTGCATGAGTAAACTTAGTCCTGCGCCAGCCACTAAGCAAGGTGCTCCGCTATATAGCGGAGCACCTTGCTTAATGGCTGGCGCAGGACTAGGCTTACTCAAGCAACTGATCCCAGGGCCATAAAGTCCACAAGCAGAGACCGGCACACAATTATGAAATTGACAGTCCTCGGGACTGAGCAAGAATAATCACGGGTAGACATAGAATCCTTGCAACCAGAAAACAAACTGGATGAGGGATAGAAAAAGGATAGAGATTAGTGTATAAATAGCCTGTAATTGTTTTATCTTAGATCTATTGCCGGGCCAACTCAGGCCTCCATAGAACCAAGAAGCCTTTGCTAACTGCGAATATTATTTTTCATATGTGTGTTGTCGTCGTAATCATCATCATTATCATTATCACCGCAACTACCGTCGTAACAGAACTCTTTCCGTGGTATCTACACAGTAAGTCACTGAATTTTGCACGAGATGGATATCAAGCGACCAAGCGAAAGTAAAACCAAGCTAGTGTAGTGGCTGTGTGCTTCAATGGGTTCGCGCCAAATCAGACAATACGTACTGAAGGTAAAAATGGTTTCGTGTTTTTGTTTCCGGGAATCAAAGGTACACAGACAGTCACATGTATGCAATCAAATATTCAACCTATCAACAACAAAAATATATACTGATCAACAAAAGAAACACGAAATTCGAGTGTATGTTGTATTTGTATGTTAAATCCACGAAAATACAAGTTACACTATTTTTGATAGCCAGTGTACGAGCAACAACATGTAAGCATGCAGTCACCGTATGTAGTAACCGTGTTACCCTCCCTGTGCACAAGGCACCCGTATTTTTTAGGACGCACGGCGTATGCTTTCCACGCACGTGCATACACTGCAGAGTGATGTTGGGTCATGAACTGTGTTTAGGATTGCAAGGCAATAAAAAAAAAAAAATCAGCAGTGTTACGCCCCTTCTGTCACTTTCGCCTTCTGTCAATCATGTCAAGGCTTTGTGCTCCCCAACGAGAGCTCTTGGGAGTTTGGAAGCCGGAGAAGATCAACAAGCTATGGCAGTGGCCATTAGATGTCACATTTCGACCATTTACAGGCAGCAGCAACGCTATCATGCCAACGGGTCTTCTGCTGATGCTTCCCGAAGCGGACGACCACGTGTGACAACTCCACGGCAAGACCGCCACATTTTCCGGGCTCACGTGCGAAATCGCTTTCAGCCGGCCGAGGAAACAGCAGGAGACGTTATCGGCAACCGCCAGGCACCCATCAGTGGCCAGACAGTGCGACGACGGCTAGAGGAGCATAATCTGCACAACCGCCTTTCAGCCCGTGGATCTGTTCTTACTAGGGAGCCAGAAAATTCATCTTGCAGCAACATAATGCGCCTACACACACTGCACTTATCACTCAGCACTTCTTGCAGCAGCACAACATCCCAGTCATGCCCTGGCCTGCCCTCAGCTCGGACCTCAATACCATCGAACATCTATGGGACCAACTGCAAAGGGAGGTCAACGCTGTGCGCCCCAGGCCAATTACAGCCGCAGAACTGGAGAATACCATTGTCCAGGCCAGGAACAACATCCCCAGGGCAGCTGTCAACCGCCTGATACACTCTGTGCGCCGACGCTGCCAAGCCGTCATCAACGCCAATGGGGGCCATACGCCATATTGACTTTGTGCTGTGCCATGCTTGCTCCAAATACAGAATAAAATTCCACACTGATTACGCTGGTGTCCATGATTTCATTCCTAAAATGTCGATAACATCCGTTGTATGGTTTGTCCGAAATCGACTTTCAAAATGTTGGATTAAATGTGATTTGAAGGGGCTACTTCGCGTTTCTTTTGTTGATCAGTATATTTGAATACAATTTTGCAATTGTAACTATAGTCTACACAAGTCGCTGTATCAGGCAATTAGCGACGCTAGTTACCTCCCTCCGTCCATCTGCTGCAAGCGTTCGTGCGGGAGCAGATCGAACTAGGTAACCGGTGTGACTATCAAACGATCAACCATTCAATTAGTGAGCTAAATCTAATAACAAAGAAAACATACTGGAAGCGGCTGGGGAGACATATCCCATCTGAAGAGCCAGCATCTGCAAAAAAAGAGACGCAGAGATACACTTTGTGCGATGGTCTCTAATTCTGGATCTTCCACAAATCTTCTGAAAATCACAGGCCAGCACACAGTTGCGGGTCGTGACGTTCAAATTTACATAGTAGCGCACATTCATAATAATTACATAGTGATGAAGTGTGTCTAAATATGAAGTAGAGACATGGGATACAGAGGCGGAAAAGACACACAAAATAGGAATCACACACACACACACACACACGCACACACACACACATACACACACACACACATACACACACACACACACAAACACACACACACACACACAGAGGCGCACACACAGTTATACCCACGTACAAAGACGCACACAATCACCCACACACATACACACACAGAGTCACACACACACATAAAGCAAACACACCCACGCCCGCACGCATGGACACATTCTTGTGCGACGTATACACATACATATAAAATCCATTTTCCTTACCAACACTGTCAGAAAACAGCAAGTCTTCATGGCTACAGAATATTTCCTTTCGTTACCTCAAGACTGACACTCTCAAACTCTCAAATGTACATGCAGTTCAAAAACTCAGTTCGGGCCTTATTAGTTTAAAGTGTTTGTGTCGTGAGCTTTTATACAAAGCCGACGACCTCATCCCTCAGCCAAAATCATCTTTAACTGTTGGGGCATGGCGAACAGCTGCAAGAGACATAAACCTTCATGAGACATAGACCTCCGCAGTCGCGGGGGCTCATGAGGATTTATGTCTCTTGTTAGTCCTGTATGCTCTTTAAACCTAGTTCCATTTTATCTGCGTTCTTCACGCGAATGTCGGTCAGTGTGCAGTCAGACGCGCAATAGACCGACCCATTTTGGGGTTGAAATGTCACATATAGCGCGCAAGAGCGCCTCGACCAATCAGCAGGCTGTAGAACGATGTGCTTCCGGATGCCACGCCGAGCTCCGGCATAACAAATCGAATTCGTTGCTAGGTGACGCGTTTGTATTTTCTGTTCTTTTCGCCGATTTCGGCGGTACTGGAAAGCACTGCTGCTATGAGATATGTAAGTCATAGTCCCGTTACCCTGATCGATATCCAGATGTGCAGTTTGTCCATTCCCCAAGCCTTTTAGTTTTACTCACGACTGCAGACACGAAAGAGTGGATTACAGCTTCGGTCGGCCACATGATCAGCTGAACCCTGAAGGACGAGACTTAACTAAATTCTTCTTTCCGTGTTCCACCATATTCTTCATAATCTGACTTGATCGCTTGTATTTACATTAGTTTTGCTAAATTGGACTGTAAATCCGTCAGTTGTATGTGCAGCATTTGTGCTTGTACGCTGACCCCGTATGGCTGGGGTGAGAGACACCTCGGTGGTGTAAACAGACTAGCACTAGCAGAAGTTCTCAGAGGAAAAAAGATAGACTGAAATCTTAAGATTTTTCTTCTGCTAGTGGTTGGTGTGCTCACAGAAAGGCGTACTATGCCTGCACGAAAATTTACTTTAGAGACTAGGTATGCCCCCATGTAGGTAGGATCTAGGACCACCCATAATTTCAGACTGTAAACACATGAGAAAAAAACGATATTACCTTTTGAAAGAGTACATATAAATGTGCGTCATGCAAAATTTCAAATCTCTATCTTGTATATGAAAAACTCACAACTTGGCGCTAATGAGACGACTTTGACCATGTGATAAAATGCTACGTTTAGGGTCGTAAAACTACATAATCCATAGACTGACAATGCCGCCACGATGTTGTACTGATTAAACCCAATACCTGGTTTGTACTGACTTTCTTACAGCTCCTATAGTGGCATACTTTAGAAGAAACCATCCTAAAATGTTGTGTGTTGTGTGTTTTTGGTTTGTTTGGGGTTTTTTGTTGTGTGTGGTTTTTTTTTTTTTTTTTTTTTTTTTTGGGGGGTTGTTTGTTTGGTTTTTGTTGTTTGTTTTGGTTTGTTTAATCAACGCCAAACAGCGCGCTTTACTAAACTAGCAGTCTACACTCGAGCTGTTTTCCGTGAAGCACGGGTGGCAGATTGCCGGACGCCGACTAAAGGGGCGGAGCCTAAATCTTCCCGCCATAGGAATGGGTCGGTCTATTCGTGATCACTGACAGCCACGTGGTGTAAGTCGGAGACATAAAATTAAGTCGCTTCAGTCCAGCCGGTGCCGCATGAAAATCTATGGCTCTCGTTTGGTAGAATTCTTGCCCGTCCACAAAACATGGATACACAGTGGGGTCAGCTAGAGGAAAGATTCTCATGAGCCCCCGCATTTGCGGGGGCGCATGATAATCTATGTCTCTTGCAGATGGATTGTGTTCACTTTTTCTCGGCGACGAAGGATAAAACACCTGTGCACTGTAATTTGCGGTGCCAGGATTTAGAACAACACCACCCGGCGTATATGACTGTGAACGCTGTCTACCAATCAAATCGACTTTTCCTCAGCGTTAGCTAGCAAACAGTGTCTCCGCCTTCATAATTTGAATTTGTTTACTCTGCGACGACATTGCACTTAAAAAGTCAACGCGCAATAGGATCATTTGCTTCAATACACAGGAGGAACTACCTCTTAAAAATTCCAACGGTGTAAATAGGTCAAATCGCGACGGTACAGCACTAAAAATCTTCCCGAAGTTTAGGCCTAAATGCTGAATTTGTGGCGATCTTTTTCATCTTTCTAAACTATACAACTGTGAAAACTTTTTTAAGATTTTTTTTTAATGCATGGCGACGAAGTTTAACGCAACTGGAGAATTTATTGTGTACTTACTTTCCCCACGCACAGGCAAGATAAGTAACTGCGATGAACACAGTTCATTGAATAGAATAGAATTAAATTGGATCGAATTGAATTGAAATAAATTGAATTGAATTGAGTACTTGTCTCTTTGTCTACTATGAAAAAAAGTAAATTCTGTTAAAACTGTTTTTTTCAATGCGTGCTTCTCTGCATTTTACATGCCTGGCAGTCACCTTTTCGGTCTGGATGTAGCTATATAGCAAAGTAAATGACCATTAGAAATCGGAATTCATGTATAACAATGAAAATCTCGCTTTTCTCACAAATGTACAAACTGGTTTTTGCCATCTATCGGCAGCAGTGAGGTCCGTATGAGTATGTCTCATGAATATTTAGTGACGGGGTTGCCCAACTGCAGTAACTTTTGACAAATAACCACAAGATGTATGTTGGGTGTAACCCCTTCGCTGCCAGTGAACGCCAAAGAGCCCCAGCCAGTCCAAGGAACGTGACTGCACGGTGATATCAGCAAGAGACATAGATCCTCGTGAGCCCGCGCGACTGCGCGGGCTCATGAGGATCTATGTCTCTTGCAATTGGGTAATGTTTATTTTTTTCTCAGCAGTGAATACTGTTAACTCCAACGTTCATAAAGCCCCTGGTGCTGCTCACAGTAACCGGGTGGCCGCACGCACAAAGGGGTTACCGTGAAGCGTGTTGGTAACGGCGGAAAATTGCCTCAATATCAAGGAAATTATAGTATTGCCATCAGGGACGGGTAATATGTATTAGTTATCGGGATTTAAAAGATTGTAGCAGTTGTGACAAGACCAGCTGATTTGTAAACTGTCATAACCCATTTAGCCCTGACGCCCTACAGCAAGAGATGGGTCGACCATGATAATTCAAGGGTAGTGCCAGATTAGCTTGGCGCCTGTCGCCGCCAAGCTAATCTGGCACTGCCCTTGAATTAGCATGGTCGATCCATCTCCTGCAACTGGTGCATAGTCATTAGATGACGCCTCCAAAATTTGGGAAATACGGCCGTCGGGCTGAATGAGATAAGGGTAGACGGCTGGTCACATCAAGCCAGCAGGTAGTGGTATGCGAAGTACATTTATTTTTCACCCAAAAAACGGCACATGGCGCATAAAGCCGAGCATCCGGATTTAAAACCACATGGGGGACCACAAGCTCAGCATGGGGAGAGCGGACATTACCCGTCTAAATTGCGGTAACTTTTGACAAACCGCACGATAGACGGATATTGGCGTTTGACCCCTGTGTTCATACGGCCATTTAATCTGTTGACAGTGCCGGTGGCTGTATTATCTCATTCAGCCCTAACGCACTAGAGCTGGAGATGGGTCGACCATGATAATTCAAGGGTAGTGCCAGATTAGCTGGGCGCCTAATCTGGCACTACCCTTGATTTATCATGGTCGACCCATCTGCTGCGACAGGTGCATAGTCGTTAGATGACGCCTCCAAAATTTGGGAAATGCGTGCGTCGGGCTGAATGAGTTAATAAAGCGGTTAACTCATTCGAGACGCGCCGCCTCCGGATACGCGGCTTATGCCGCGTATCCGGAGGCGGCACGTCTCGAATGAGATAATGCTAGTAACGCAATAACACGGGCGGAATTTTTTTTTAAATATCCCGGAGATTATTGCTATAGTGAGTAGGTAATAAACATGTGTAATGGTGGTAAACAGATGTGGCACAATTCAGTGTAGCAGGATAACATGACGCTTTTTTCAAAAATTGCCGAGATTTGAAAATGAGAAAAAATTAAAGATGAAGTTGTTCAAACCTAAAAATTTGTTAGGTCAAAAGATTCTTTGTTTTTTCAAGTGCAATAAAATTAAACAATTTCAATTTAATAAGAAAAATTACCTGTGATATTAAAGAAAATTATCGTTGATGTCATTATACAATTCTTTGCTGTTATCAGACGTGAAATTGTTTACCACTTTTGATTTTATTGGGCGTTACGGAAATAAACACTACCCAAAAAAAAGCCATCTATATGCCTTACAAATCTGTAAAATCAGATCAGACAAAATCGAATGCGTTTTGCTGGGTTTTTTTACAAAATAAATCTGCCAAAATACAAAATACTGTTTTTGGTTGATAAACTTTAGCATGTAAGCATATTGTGTCATTAAAAATAATTCGGACCAATTTTCATGTAAAGTCTTTGCTGACAGGTACACAGCCCACACAAAGTTTATTTCAATAAAAGAAAACAATTTTGTTAAACTGCTAAAAAATAAACACACACACACACACACACACACACACACACACACACACAAACACACACACACACACACACACACACACACACACACACACATACACATACACACACCCCATGTACATGTTTGTTGTTATTGTTTTGCGTCTGACGGTGACACAAGATGTGATTTGTTTGGACGCCCACATCATGCATTTAAAAGTGAAATGGTAGCTGGGGAATGGTCTGGACGACCAATCGACCTATACGTCATTAGGTCGTAAGATGTTATGTGAATTATTTGATAATTTTCGTATCACTATAAATAACTAAAATTCCTTATTTAAAGTAACAACAAGGAATTCAATTCAATTCAATTCAAATAACTTTATTTATCCCTTAAAGGGCAATTACATGTGTGTGGACGGGGGGAACAATCAAATAAAAGTCATTCAATAAACATTAATTAATATCAGGACATTCTAATATCCCATTTGTGCCTGATATTAAAATGCTAAATTTGTAAGACTTATAATACT
This sequence comes from Semisulcospira habei, assembly GCA_036245525.1. Taxonomy (NCBI): domain Eukaryota; kingdom Metazoa; phylum Mollusca; class Gastropoda; family Semisulcospiridae; genus Semisulcospira; species Semisulcospira habei. Next base: position 129,734,882 of record BTPG01000006.1, read on the forward strand.
AATATTAAGACATATTAAAACTCTAAACTAATACAATTACTAAAACATTATTTAAAACTTAAAGAGCATTATTAACGACATTATCATCGAACACATTAACGTCTTACTTTCCACTTACACCCTCTACAACTGTCCATCCAGGAACGTGGGGCACGCACTTTTTGGTACCTCTACGTCATAGAAGCATCTAAATTTGAAAAAGAAAATAACGATCCCTTTTGTCAATTTTTAATTTCCTGCAGCCAGGCATTGGCCAGAACTTCCGTTAATATCAAATTTAGGTAAAAATAAAATACCTACCCAAATCGTAACTACAGCAGTTTAAAGTCGCACACGAATCTCGGCAAATCAGTTTTGAAAAACCGTCAAATACGTATTGGTTGCAGGTTGTTTTCTTGTAGTTGATGTTCTTTTGCGTGGTTTGTTTGATTGGTCGTTAGTTTGCTTGCATGCTTTGCTTTGCTTTTCCTTTTGCTTTTCTGTGGGTTTTGTTGTAAAGCAACACTACGATTAGTCAGGCGATTTTCTCCGGCGGGACCTTGCAAACGGAGATGCGTACCTATAGAAGGATTGAGAGGTGGGGGATCTTATGATGACGGGGTCCTGCGAGGGAATTAGAATGTGTTTGTGCGACTCGCGATAACACTTCCTTTCCCAAAAAGCAAATTCAATAAAGACTGGACATAACAAATTCGCAGGGGACCGAGATTTTGTTTTTCTTGTTATAAGTGGAAATTGTTATTTGAGAAATGTCAGACTTTCTAAGGTAATAATCTCGACAGATTGACAAAGGCTTGTTTTCAGCCTAAGTTCATTCACGTATTTTAATGTTGAATCACTTAATTAGAGTAGTTGGCAATTAAAACGACAGGTTTTTTTAACTAAAATTTCCTTTTCGTTTTATGTTTTAAGTAAAAAAAATCATGGGGAGGAGAGAGCGGGGGGACTTAGTCAAATCAGCTACTCAGACCAAAAAAGTGACTACCAAGCGTGTAAAATGCAAATAAGTACCCAACGGAGAAAGAAACACGCTTAGAAAAGACGGGTACAACACAATTTATTAATATTTTGGGTAAATAACCTTTGTCAAAATAGACAAACAAACAAACAGAGAGATTAGCCGCTACTTATCTTCATACGCAGAAGGAATGTGGCCAGCTACTGTCCAGATTGGTGTCCATCCTGAGCCTAATGTCATGTTTACGGTGTAGGCGCAAGTCGCAAACAAATTGCCAGATTTTAATGTTATAAGCAAAGTTTCAAATTCTTAAAATAAAGTTCTACACATGCCTTACATATACATCGTTAATGTAGATACATTTGATTAACACGTTTCCACTTTATTTAAAAACAGTAAATAATACAAAGTGGGTGTTTTTGTTGGTTTTTTTGTTTGTTTTTTTTTGTTTGTTTGTTTGTTTTTTGTTTGTTTGTTTGTTTGTTTGTTTTTTGTTTTGTTTTGTTTTTTGTTTTTTGTGGGGTTTTTTTGGGGGGTTGTGGTTTGTTTTTGTTTTGTTTTTTTTTTTGTTTTGTTTTTTGTTTTTTTTGGGGGGGACGTGGATTAAGCGTTCACTCTCGAACCAACCCGAGACTCCTTTTTGGCAATGTGGATGCGACTCACCTTGAGCCTGAATAATAATTTTACTTTGGTTTCAACTCACAAGTATTATCGTTATTGATCACTCCAGTAAATAAGCACTCTTCTGTATGTTCGAACAAACATTAAAACGACCTGCTCTAGGGCGGGCAATCGCCGATACCACGGACCCCGTTCTCAGTGTTCTCTTACTTTAGACTTTTCTACCCTTCTTTTCACAATCCATCTGAGTAGGCACGCGTAACGGTGGCTTTCTATTGCTTCTGCTTCTGGTACTCATAGGGTGGGGGCGGGAAAATTATCCTGCATAGCAAAGAAAAATATAGTCTTCATTGTACCACATTTGTTAGATTAGTTCTTCTGCGCAACATTATTGTCAGACCTATTAAGAACATGTATAAGGAAATTATTGTAAAAAATGTTATTGCCTGGAGCAGGTAGCTTTAGTAGAACAACCTAGCTATCGCTGATACAGCATACTGATTATGGGAGGTACTGTTGTCTGGCTCATGACTTTGAAATTGTCTGGCTTCTGTACAATCGTTTCGTGCCTTCCATACAGTACAGACGTCAGACGAAACCCATGATATATATGAATTTTTTCAGATTATTCACTGTAAAGGGGCGGATCTGGGTGTGGATTCCAGGGGTTCTGGACCCCCTCCCCCACCCACCCACCCCCATTAATTCTTTAAAATGCTATAACAAAGTCCCTTTATGGAGTGTTTGGACATCCCCATCCCCCACCCCACCCCACCCCTACTCCCGTTGTTTGATATTTCGGTGAGTGGTGAGGGTTTTGACACACGCACCACCCCCACCCCTGCTCCTCCAGCTATCAACACCCCCCTGTTGTTTGATATTTTTCGAACGGCGAGAGTCAAACGCTCTGCCCCGTTGTTTGACATTCACCTTCTGGAAGGAAGGTCAGGGTCGGAAGGATTTTTGTGTCAGGCTGAAGGTCCCAAATAAAACGTTTTACCACTCCGCCCCCCCCCCCCTTTCCCTCCCACCCCTTAGGTAAATGATGCTGTGTCAACCTCCGCCTGTGAGGCAAAAATCCTCCTATACCAGCTAGTGATTTCTACACCAGTAATTGTACACGTTTACAAGAAAGAAACACGGGGATCAACCTTAAAAGAAAGATAATTAACTGCATACAGTTCAAAGATAAACCCAACGAAGAAACAAGCACGCTTAGAAAAGACAGTTACAACTTTCTCCATGCACTGATAATATAAATAGCAAAGTGTTTTCGTCTTTGTTTCTCTATTTTGAAACAGTTTATATTATCAGTTCTGTTGAATATCATTTCTAAGCGTGCTTCTTTCTTCGTTGAGGTTTTCTCTGCATTTGGGTCTGTTTTTTTTTTTTATAAAGTTCGTATGTCCTACCAACAACCAAAGTTGCTGCCGCTGATCACAGCTAACCTTTGTACAAGACTACGATCAAAATGCTCATGACTTCTGGATGCAGGAATGCACGTGAAAGAGCGATATTACGAGACCGTAACGTGACAAGGCAAAACGCACGAAATGTCTGAAAACACAGTTTTAAGTAGTCTAACAAAAACACGCCAATTTTGTGAAAATGGAGCATTCTCCTGTTTCCTTTGCTGTTTATGACGAAAAGGATTGTTATATGCGGACTCGGCTGCACCGCGGGGACTGAAAAAAAATTGTTATATTCAAAAGTTTGTTATATCCGACCTTGTTATAAGCGGAT
>BTPG01000006.1:129740703-129758203 GCA_036245525.1 Semisulcospira habei
CAACGGACCCGGTTCTCAGTGTTCTCTTACTTTAGACTTTTCTACCCTTCTTTTCACAGTCCATCTGAGTAGGCACGCGTAACGGTGGCTTTCTATTGCTTCTGCTTCTGGTACTCATAGGGTGGGGGCGGGGAAATTATCCTGCGTAGCAAAGGAAAAATATAGCAGACCGGTCTTCATTGTACCACATTTGTTAGAATAGTTCTTCTGCGCAATATTATTGTCAGACCTATTAAGAACATTTATAAGGAAATTATTGTAAACTATAAAATGTTATTGCCTGGAGCAGGTAGCTTTAGTACAACAACATAGTTATCGCTGATACATCATACTGATTATGGGAGGTACTGTTGTCTGGCTCACGACATTGAAATTGTCTGGCTGTGTAATCGTTTCATGCCTTCCATACAGTACAGACGTCAGACAAAACCCATGATATAAACTTTTTTCAGATTAGTCACTGTAAAGGGGCGGATCTGGGTGGGGGTTCCAGGGGTTCTGGACCCCCTCCCCCACCCACCCACCCCCCACCCCCACCCCACCCCCATTAATTCTTTAAAAGGCTATAACAAAGTCCCTTTATGGAGTGTTGCCCCCCCCCCCCCCAAACCCCACCCCTACTCCCGTTGTTTGATATTTCGGTGAGTGGTGAGGGTCTTGACACACGCACCACCCCCACCCTTCCTCCAACCATCAACACCCCCCATGTTGTGTGATATTTTGGCGAACGGTGAGAGACAAACGCTCTGCCCCGTTGTTTGACTTTCACCTACTGGAAGGAAGGTCAGGGTCGGAAGGCCTTTTGTGTCAGGCTGAAGGTCCCAAATAAAACGTTTTACCACCCCCAGCCCCCCCCCCCCTTTCCCTCCCACCCCAACTGTCCTCCGCGCCCGCACTGTCTGTCCGTCTTACATTCATCTCTGCATGGAGGTGACCCCTCAGGTGGAGGAAGACAGAAGCGACGCGGGCATGGTTCTGTCAAAACATCCTCATCATCATCATCACCATCACCATGAACACTATCATCATCATCATCATCATCACCATCATCATCGTCGTTTTCGTCATTATCATAGTATTTGTGTTTTCGTTTGTAGTTGCTGCTGTTGTTCCCTGTGAATTAATGTCGCATTTCTTTTGCTCGTCAGTAGTGTTTCCGATGATTCGAAACATGTCGCATTTCTTTTGCTCGTCAGAATACTGAAAGCACACGCAAGCACAAACAAAAAATAAGCAAAGAAAAAAGAAAGAAAGAAGGTCTTGATCGTGTCATGATTTGACCCCTTCACTACTCTGTTTATGATGTCTCTGTGAATTCAACACTAAAAATCCCAGCCGTCCAAGGAACAGGGATACAAAGTAGTGTCATCAAGAGGCATAGATCCCCAATGAGCCTCCGCAACTGCAGGGATCATAAGGACCTATGTCTCTTGCAGTTGCGTTGTGTTCACCTTTTCTCGGCAGTGAAGGGGTTAACCTATAAGACGGGCAATCACGTGCCGCGATTTTTTTAAACACTTATTTTCTGCTGATTTTCGTTGTTGGTGTTGTGTTCCTCGTCAATACTATTACTGATTTTATTTGGTTGCTTTGCGCAGCGAAGTGTTCAGGGCCAGATCACTTTCCTCCAAGGGGGAGGGGGGGGGGGAACTTCTTGCTTGGGACCTTGATCCTGATACAAAGGGGCCTCCACCACGCAATCAAACAGTGGGGGGGGGGGGGGAGGGGGGGGGGTTGGCGAGACATAGTTTCCGGGCGCCGAAATATCGAACAACGGGGTGGGGGGGGGGGGGGGGTAGGCGACGTAGATTCCGGACGCCGAAAAATCGAAAGACAGGGGGGGGGGGGGGGGTAGGCAACGTTAGCCGCATCATTTACTTCTTGGAGCTTGGACCTCACCCACATAACAAACGAGGAGGGAGGAGGGGGGGAACAACCCCGAAAAGGGACTTTGTTATAGCATTTTAACAAATTTCGGGTCGGGGGGGGGGGGGGCGCATGGCCCCCCTGCCCCCCCCCCCTGGATCCGGGCCTGGTGTTCTCCTGACACGTGCTGTAGTCCAGCCTGCAGCACTCCAATTCTTTTAAAGGCAATTAACAAGGAATTAATTAGATATTATTCCATATACTGCTTTATTAGTTTTACTTACGATGTGCTTCAATGATGTAAATCAAATGCGTTTTGTGCCGTTTCAAGTGGTAACATATATTTTGATCTGGAAACCCGGCACATGGAAAACTTCTATGGGGCATACAATTGTGTCTTTGGTACTTCGTTACGAGGGATTGATAGATCGTTCATCATACTTTTAGATCCTTTTGGCTGTAAAGAACTCGTCTGATATGCTTAAAAAAACTATGACCAAGCAGGAAAGTGTTTTTAAAAAAATTCATTGCACAATTATTTATGATACAGAAAGTGTGTGACCTTTGTAATGCGGGGCACAGTACACATATTGCCCAATTTGAGGATAATCTGCCTCTTTTATTTTTGTTTACAGTACAGTATTTTTAAAACAGAAAATGACATCAAATAAAGTTAAATAAAGCAAGAGCTCTTTTGGTTCATCGCATTGTTGTTCATGAATTAAAGAGCATTTGTGAGAAAGTGCGTGACGCTTGTAAAGCAGGACGCAGTAGACAGTATGCCCTTTACATAACCAGTGGCCCAGAAACTACAGTGCACCATTTGATGGGCTGTAGCAAGTACTTTCTGCAATTTTATCAAGGTTGTGTTGAGATCAGTTTCTGATTCTTTGTTATTGGCCATTTTACTGTGTCCTCTGTTGCAAGTGTCATACAACATGTAGACATACAAAACACCTCATATCTCAAACACACATGCAGCAGTTATCTTTTCAAATGCAGATCCATATAGGGGAATGAACCCCACATTGCCTTGTGTAGGTCTGCTTTTGAAAAACTCATCTTTATTTTTTGCTTGCTTGTTCCATTTTGAGGTGTGAATTTTTGGCACAGCATCATATAGTAAATAGATGTAATCAAACACACACAACACACACGCACACACACACACACACACACACACGCTCGCGCGCACACACACACACATACACACACACTCGCGCGCACGCAAGCACGCATGCAAGCACGCACGCACGCACACAGATAGAGAGAGAGAGAGAGAGAGAGAGAGAGAGAGAGAGAGAGAGAGAGAGAGAGAGAGTACATACACAGTAATAATTAACTGCAATGAGGCAGACGTCAGACGAAGGAACTTTTTAATGTTACCAAATCTGTCCCAATTTGACAAAAGGCAAGAAATAATACTCCATTTTTGTGAAACGCGATATTTTCAATGCACTACTTTGAAAATATCGCTTTTTCAGGAAAAGAATGGTCACAATAAGATTATGAATGAATTCATCGCAAACAAAAAAGGTAAAGTTTCCAATAATCCATTGCCGAAGACTTCCCAATACACTGCAGTGCCCAACACGATCCAAAACTGTATTCCATGAACACATTTAACCCCTTCACTGCAAATAAAAAAGTTAACACGGTTCAACTGCAAGAGACATAGATCCTCATGAGCACCTCATGAGGCTCTATGACTCTTGCTGAGACCAATGTGTATCCATATTTCTTGGACGGTGTTGGCTTTCGGTCTTTGAACAAACCAAAATTTCAGAAACGTACAGTGTACGCCGTGGCAGGGAAGGGGTTAAAGAGTTTCCGATGATTCCAACAATGTCGCATTTATTTTACTGGTCAGTAAATATTTCATTGCGAATGTTACCTGCCCCTGTACAATATGCGTCTGATTCACTACCAGGCCTGTATACACAAATAGTCACGGGGCCTGACGGGGCGGGCCATTTCCACGCGGAACTGTCAACAGAGGCCAGTCTGGTGTCAGGAGCTTTGTCACAAAACTCACGGACGCTCTCCAAACAAGAGTTTTCATTTTGTTAAAAAATCAAGTGAAGCCTTGATGGTAGTAGCCAGCAAAGCAAATGTCCTCGAGGCGACGTCGGCTCGACGTCGGACCGGAGAGGCTTTGCTGACTGGGCAGTTGTCTCAAAGCACGTGGTGACTCCGTGAGCTTTGTGGCAACCAGCAATTGCGTAAAACATCAAAGGGCGTCCAAGGCGGCTCATCCTACGTCGTCGAAAGATATACCCCTCTTGGTGTCGGTAGCGGTTTTAGTTGCAATGATTCCTACAGGAAATGTTGTATGAATTATCGCGACTTAAACAGCCGGGGCTACCGACACCCAAAGGGTTAAGCAACACCTCACCCCTCTCGGGCGCGCCTCGCCCGCCCTGCATCACCTACCCTCACTCTAACAACAGACGAGGCCTCAGGTGGTGTTTTGGTGGTCATAGAACTGTCGCCTCGGACCCAGTGGTTGAGATATTTGGACGCACAAAATTAGCTAATAATGTGGTTTTCCAGCACAATATATTTTAGGTCCTCTCGCTCTAGGTTCACAGTGAAGCACACCGTAAGTTGAGCGGATCACTTGCTTGGGGTCAATCGCTTTCGTCGTTAGACCGAAAAAAATATCACCATTTTGAACACATGATGTATTCATCTCCGCTGCAGAGTCTAGGGAAGAACATCTATCTCGTAGTATAGGAATTTGTGTCTACCGTATTGAAAATACAGTAGGCTTTAGGATGGGGCTGGTCGGAACGCGCACCGTAGCATGCAAATGACATAATAGGCGGGCGGGCCTGAGATTGTGGCAAAGAAGTAACACGATCAAAATAACGTCACGTCTAGCTACTCTAACCTGGCTGTTGCACGTACTTTTTTTCTTTTTCTTCAGAATTTCTGTCGCTACTCCAGCCCACAGAGCGTACTCACGGCGGGAAGCGCCGTGTGTCCGTCTTTAATTGTGTGTGCCGGTGTGTGTTGATCAGAGGTTGGGTTAGAGAGGAGGGAAATAGATGAAGGATAAGCTTTAAAATATGAACAATTCTGAATGTTAATTTTAAAAAAATGCATGTGAGCTCCAAACAATAGGGTAGACTTTGAGACGAAATCCGCATCTTGTTCTTTTTGTTTCCGTATAGAGTCTTCTCAAGGAGTACAGTGTTTTTCAAAAGAATTATACATATGTACTAAAAGAATATGACGTTATTTATTGTCAAACTACGTCAATGTTTTCTTGTGTTACCGTCATTACAGAGAATGATAATTCTTTTATCCCAGAACGGAAAACCCGACATGATTTACAGTTCAGAGTGACTCGACTCGAGAACAACTCTCCAATCTGACGCTTTGCTTTCAATTTGCGACATACTCTCAGACGGTAGATTGGTGTCAAACACATTCCCGATTCGCAAAAGGCCATCGGACCGACGTCGTCCCCATGGCCTTTTGCGCACTGGGTTGTAGCATAAATTGACGTCCTTGTTTTCATCATACCGTATTAGGTATGTATGCGCCTTGAGCCCAACGCATCAAGCTGGAAAAACTCATTTCGACCAAAGCATGCAGGAACGGATCTAATTTTTTTTTTGTTTGGGACGTTCAGCCTGCCAAAGATGGCGCTATGAGGGCAGCCCTTGCTTTCCTCTGGCAAAAACATCAAAAATGGGTACTTTGTGTGTGTGTGTGTGTGTGTGTGTGTGTGTGTGTGTGTGTGTGTGTGTGTGTGTGTGTGTGCGTGCGTGCGTGCGTGCGTGCGTGCGTGTGTGTATGTGTGTGTGTGTGTGTGGGTGTGTGTAATGGTGCACGCGCGTGTGTGTGTGTGTGTGTGTGTGTGTGTGTGTGTGTGTGTGTGTGTGTATGTGTGTGTGTGTGTGTGTGTGTGTGTGTGTGTGTGTGTGTGTGTGTGTGTGTGTGTGTGTGTGTGTGTGTGTGTGTGTGTGTGTGTGTGTGTGTGTGTGAAGAGGGGAGGAGGAGCTTTCGGAACCCCCAAAACCACTCTACCCCAGATCCGTCCCTGGAGCCGGTTGCATGAGCGAGCTTAGTCCTGCGCCAGCCACTAAGCAATGTGCTCCGCTACAGCGGAGCACCTTGCCTAGTGGCTGGCGTACGACTAAGCTCGCTCATGCAACTGTGCCCTGGCATGAAACCTAAGCGTAATACCATAGTATGCGCTTGGCCTAACAATCTCTTACCACAACGAGGTCTTCCCGTTGGAGTTACGGTACATACTTGATTAAATGGACATAGCTGAAACAAAATATTGAAAGAAAATTGAAGTCACCAATTACAGTCAACTTGGGATTCAACCAAATGCGAGGGGACTCAAAATCTTCTGTTGTTACATGTATATGCGAAGTTTGATATAAGCGAGTTATACGTGAGATAATTTACAAATAATCAGGTGTGGCGGGGCCAATGAGAATTGTAAAGTTGACTTCGGATATAGCAAAAAGTCTAGGGACCCAAACAAGTTTTGCTGTTACACCCGAAGTCGTTATAAGCGAAGAAATTTTCAAAGAAGCGATTTGGTTGAAACTTCTTAAAAGATTGATATATGCGATTGTTATAATATCCGACCTTGTCTCGATTGATCCATGATGTCACATGAGTGCATTCGACTTTCGTGAATAAAGTCAACGCTTCGCGTTTCGTTTGTTCTAACGGCAAGTCTCGATGTGTCAAAGAACCATAATATTATCGCGGGACCGCACATAAATTACAGATATTTCTCCACTCATTCAGCCCCAAGACACCAGAGCAATACATGGATCGAGCATGATAGTTCAAAGGTGGGACCGGAATAGCTTGGCGCCAAAGGCGCCAACCTATTTTGGCACCACCTTTGAACTACCATGCTCGATCTGTCTCTAGAATTGTAATAGTCTTTCAGAGGGCAACTTCAAAATTTCCGGATTTCGGTCCTGGGGCAGAATATGATACTCGTTAAAATTCTATATAAAAAAAATTGGCAAATATATCAAACTGAAAAAGTGACTCTGAATGCAGTTCACACTGTTGTCTCTAGTCAGAACGACAAAACCAATATCGTTGCCAATCATTCCCAACATCATCAACAACATCACCCAAAGCTGTCGCCGACACCAGCATTTCATTTTAGTTCAGTTTGGTTAACTCATTCAGCCCGACGACCGTATTTCCCAAATTTTGGAGGCGTCATCTAATGACTATGCACCAGTTGCAGGAGGTGAAACGACCACGATAATTCATAAGCAGTGCCAGATTAGCTTGGCGCCCACAGGCGCCAAGCTAATCTGGCCTTTACCCTTGAATTATCATGGTCGACCCATCTCCTGCTGTAGTGCGTCAGGGCTGAATGGGTTAAAAAAGGATCTCTGCGCTTGGAAAGATACATACGCGCTTCACCCCACCCACCAGAAGATTATGCGGAAATGCTTTCTCAGGTTTTTCACCACGCCTGATCTACCCATCCGTAGTCCCTAGGTGATGTCTGCCTTGCCAGAGGGAGTGTCCGCTCGACCATTGCCCTGGACTCCATCATGTCCTGTGCAGTAGGCCCACAGCGGTCTTCTGAGATGTATATTAGCCATTGTTTTCCTCCCTACGTCACACGACCAGTCACTTTAGCGCAAACCGTACCATGTGACCGTAATATAAAAACCCTTGTAGCGAAAAATGGCGGACGTTTTGTAGCCCTCTGGATGACGCATCTTGATTGCCAGTTTTGTTCTATAAAAGATCGCCAAACGTTTTTAAAGTACAAAGTTACTTAGTGTTGTTCAAAACAACAGGCACACTCAGTACTGGAGATGGCAACGTCATGATATATTTTTAATTACGTCATAATTCTATTATGTATAAAGGTATATTCCTTTGACGTCAGTCATGTCTGGCGTGATCCAGGTCGCAAGATGTCTTCTTGATTTCTTTTACGAAAATAGTGGAGAAATGAAAACAAATACGCTATTGGTCGGAGGGGTTCGCTGCACGGACCCTTGTAGGCCTTCGGGAGGTCAAAGGAACCATTTTACCCCTCAGGCCTTCGGCCTTCGGGGTACAATGTTTCCTTTGACCTCCCTGAGGCCTACAAGCGTCCGTTTAGCATACCCCTCCGACAATAACTTATATTGTTTTTATCCCTAGGTCACACGACCAGTCTCTTTAGCCCAAACTGTGCCACATGACCGAGCTTCAAAACCCCTTGTAGCGACAAATGGCGGACTTTTTTTAGCCCTCTATCTGAAGCGTCTTGGATGCCAGTTTTGTTCTATAAAAGATCACAAAACGTTCTAAGTACAAAGTTACTTACTGTTGTTCGAAACAACAGGCACACTACTGGAGACGGCAACGTCATGAAAGATTGTAAAATACGTAATAAGTCTATTAGGTATAGATATTTGTTTTCCTCCCTACGTCACAGGACCAGTCACTTTAGCGCAAACAGTACCATGTGACCGTGATATAAAAAACCCTGTAGCGAAAAAATGGCGGACGTTTTGTAGCCCTCTCGATGACGCACCTTGGATGCCAGTTTTGTTCTATAAAAGATCGCCAAACGTTCTAAAGTACAAAGTTACTTAGTTTTGATCGAAACAACAAGCACACTCAGTACTGGAGACGGCAACGACATGACATATTTTAAATTACGTCATAAGTCTATTATGTATAAAGGTATATATTCCTTTGATGTCAGTCATGTCTGGCGTGATCCAGATCGCAATATGTCTTCTTGATTTCTTTTACGAAAACAGTGGAGGAATGAAAACAAATACGTTATTAGTCGGAGGGGTTCGCTGCACGGACCCTTGTAGGCCTTCGGGAGGTCAAAGGAACCATTGTACCCCTCAAGCCTTCGGCCTTCGGGGTACAATGATTCCTTTGACCTCCCTCAGGCCTACAAGGGTCCGTGTGGCATACCCCTCCAACCAATAACTTATAATATATTCCTTTTACGTCAGTCATGTCTGGTGCGATCCAGGTCGACATATTTCTTCTTGATTTCTTTTACAAAAATAGTGGAGGAATGAAAACAAATACGTTATTGGTAGTAGGGGCGTGCTGCACGGAACCTTGTAGGCCTTCGGGAGGTCAAAGGAACCATTGTACCCCTCAGGCCTTCGGGGTAAAATAGTTCCTTTGACCTCCCTCAGGCCTACAAGGGTCAATGTAGCAAACCCTTGCGACCAATAACTTATATTGCCTAGTTACCAGTATGGGCTTCCCATTCCTGCGTCGATTTTTCAGCAGGCATTTTGAGGTGAGAATGACGGCGTGGCTGAGTTGGCTTAGCAGTCTGTATCAGAGCGAGAGTGGTCTTTGAGTCTGCATAGAAGTTTTTCCACCAGACCGACGGGGTTACATTTGGTCAACGCAGGCCTGCGAGCGCAGACGACGGCCGACACTGGCAAAAACAATAAATAATGCATTCCATTTTTGAGGAAAGCGAGCTTTTCAAATTGCATTGAAAATCTGGTTCTTTTCAGAAACACGGACAAACTGGCTTGAGTCAAATTAACCCCTTCTCTGCCAACGGACGTACACTTTGTTTCTAAAATTTGCGTTCACTCAACGACCGAAGACCACAACTGTCCAAAGAACTTAGGCACAAAGTGGTCTCAGCAAGAGGCATAGATCCTCATGTGCCCCCACAGTTTCGGGGGCACATGAGGATCTACGCCTCTTGCAGTTAGATCGCGTTTACTTTTTCTGGGCGGTGAAGGGGTTAAGACAGAAGTAGTCGGCAAATGAAAGAGATAAATTTTTTATTACTCCATTGAAAAAAAATAATTTTCACTATACTGCAGTGCTGGACATGATCTAGAGCTGTATTCCAAGACCAAAGTTAGTCGTCTTCCAAAATTGGAGTCATGCATTGTGGGCCGCTGCACGCTCCAGGACAACATTTTTCTGCGCAAAGCAACAAAATTAAATCAGCAATAGTAATGACGAGGACAACAACAGCGACATCCGAAGTCGGCAGAATATAAAAGTGTTAATACATTGTGACACATATGATTGCCGCGTTATAAGTTAACCCTTTCACTGCCGAAATAAAGTGACACAACCCGACTGTAAACGATTCAGAGGTTCCTGATTCCCCTTGCAGTTGCGGGTGCTCATTTGGATCTGTGCTTCTTGCTGACACGCTGTATCTCTTTTCCCTGGACGGCTGGTGTTCTTTGGTGTTGAATTAACAAAGATTTCAAAAGCGCAGTCTGTGTCCACTTGTACTGAAGGGGTTAAATCATGACTCGATCAAGGCCTTTGACCGTTAGTCCTGCAAAATGTAGCTCACATCTTAACTCACTCGAGACGAACGGCATCCGGATACGCGGCTGAAGCTGCGTATCCGGATGCCGTTCGTCTCGAATGAGTAAAGTTTTGTTCAATTCGTGATGACCAAAACAAACAATTCGTGAAGTCGTGAAAGCATCGTCCTTCTGGCGTGTTTTGTTGATGTTGTTGTTGTTGTTGTTGTTGTTGTTTTTTTCTTTTCTTTTCTTTTCTTTTTTTTTTTTTTTTCTTTTTTTTTTTTTTCCAAAATCTTACACAATAATTTTTTTGGCGCATGTGCATGTGTGAATGAAAGTATATATACAGCCCGAAGTAGAAAAATTAGTCGTCGTCATAGCTGCAAGAATTAGAAATCTCGTCCATCGTTTATTAATTATTAGTGCAAATTTTACGAAACAAAACATGATGGAGGTGTCTACAGAAGGCAGACGCATATCTACAGGTCTCAGCATAAGTCTGTCAAATTATGAGCAAGCATCTCATGTAGTAAGCGACTTCAGCTGGCGTGTTATGTCTGTAATGTTCGATTTTTTCCAGCTTGATTGTTCCGTGATTTATTTTACACGTATCGTAAGAAAATTCCAACAAAGGAAAGAAAGACGAATTCAATGGTCAGTTACAACATTGTTGTGTTTTCTGTTTTGTTTTGGATTTTGTAATGGATATACAGAAAAGAGTACACTGAACTACTTATCTTTCTTTTGGGGGATGAATAACCACAGTTATACATTTCCTCATGAAATACATTCAGCTGCGAGAGTTGTATAATAATAATAATAATAATAATAATAATAATAATAATAATAATAATAATAATAATAATAATAATAATAATAATAATAATAATAATAATAATTACGGTATTTATAATGCGCTTATCTTATAATAATTATAACTCTAAGCCCGCACTCACAACTCGCGCACGCATGCGCACGCTTTAGACAATGACTCACGTACCACAAATACATTACGACAGTCAGCTTGGGGTGGGGAGCGTGGTGATATAGTGCTAGAACTGTTGACAGATGTGAGTTTTGAGGGCGGACTGGAAGGAGGAGAGAGAGTGTTTCTGATGGAGAGAGAGTGGGAGGGTGTTCCAGGAGGATGGACCGTAGACGGAGAAGGAGCCGAAAGTGCTGAGTTTGGTGCGGGGGATGTGGAGGCGGAGAGGGTTAGAAGAGGAGCGGAGGGAGCGGGAAGGATTGTAGAGGTGAAGTAAGTTGGAGAGATAGGTAGGAGCGTAGTTATTCACGGATTTGTAGCAGAGAGACAGAATCTTATATTGGATGCGTTGGGGGATGGGGAGCCAGTGAAGGAGTTTGAGCAGGTGAGTGATGTCGTCGGATTTTTTCTTTTTGAGGACGAGGCGGGCAGCATTTTTCTGGACGCGCTGGAGAGTGAAAGTGGTGGAGTGAGGGAGGCCGGAAAGGAGAGAGTTGCAATAGTCGATGCGAGATAAGATGAGAGAGACAGCAAGTTTGGTGGCAGCTTCGATGGTGAGGTATTTTCTGATCTGAGTGATGCGGCGGAGGTGGAAATAGCATGCCTGGGCCGTGGCGGAGACGAAGCTGGTCATGGAAAGAGAGGAATCGAGGATAACGCCGGGGTTCTTGGCCGAGTCAGAGAGGGAGGTGGGGGTGCTGTCGAGTTGAAGGTGGAGCGATGGAGGGAGCTGGGAAAGTTTCTGGCGAGTGCCTGCCAGCATGGCTTCCGTTTTGTCGTCGTTCAGTTATACGTACATCCCCCCACACCCCGTCCCCCTCCCACCCCACCCCGTCCCCCCCCCACCCACCCACCCATCAGAAAATACTAAAATACATTCAGTTGCACTGTAAAAGTGAGTTGTTGTTTTTTTTCTTTTTCTTTTTCTTCTTTTTTTTATATATATTTTTTTTTTTTAGTTTTTTTTTTTTTTTTTTTTTGGGGGTGCATGTTTATGCTTGTATAATTTCTTTGCGAATCTTACCGGTGCCTGGACAGTCTGCGTCTGATTCACAGCCAGGCTTGAGCCAACAAACTGTGATCACTCCTGACGTGTCGGGACATTTCCCTGGCTTGTTAGAAAGTGAAACTGTGAACAGAGGTCAGCCTGTTGCAGCGAGCTTTGCACAACACTCATGGACGCTCTCCAAAAAACGAGCATCCACCAGCTCTTATTTTGATTATTAAAACAATTGAGAACACCAGGGAAGCCACAAGGTCCTCGGACCGATGTCGGCTGCAGTGAGCCCGCGCACGTACGTGCGCGGGCCCACTGCAGCCGACATCGGCCCAAGAGTCTTTTCCTGACTCGGTAGTTGTCACAAAACAGTGGTGACTCTACAAGCTTGGTGACAAGCAGCAATAATAAGTGTTAAACTACACAATAGTTATCCTAGGACGTTAGAAGCCGTGACTCATTTGTCGCCAAATGATTTCAACCACACCCCACACCGCGGCCCTCTCGGCAACCCTTCACCTGCCATACACCCTCACTGCTAGCACCGCAAGCGCTAGAATTCAACTGAGAGTGCTAAGGAAATATAAAATAAATAAATTAATTAAATTTTTTTTAAACATTTCTCTTACCGCAACGAGGTCTTCCCTTAATTTCAATACACACTTGACTATCTGGACATACTTGAAACAAAATTTGGAGCGAATTTTGCAGTTATTCCCTAAAATCAATGTAACAGGTTTGTACGGTCACCGCGGACGCACAGTTAGTTTAAAACAAATTTTGATATATTATTTTGAGCAACATTTTACTTAATATAGTGCCGATAACAGGCAGATGTGATTACGAGACCCGAATCAAAATGTCCGAGT
Source organism: Semisulcospira habei (assembly GCA_036245525.1). Taxonomy (NCBI): domain Eukaryota; kingdom Metazoa; phylum Mollusca; class Gastropoda; family Semisulcospiridae; genus Semisulcospira; species Semisulcospira habei. Next base: position 129,753,688 of record BTPG01000006.1, read on the forward strand.
CGTAAGACGAGGACATTTTGATTCGAGGCAAGTAATCACATCTGTCTGTTTATTGACACTATATCAAACAAAACTGTTGCACAATATAAATGTATGTACCCAGTCCAAAACAAAAACTGTGCCTCGCGTAATTCATTTTGCTGTTGATTACGGTGTTCAGACAAAACACATGAATGGCAGACGACTGCATATCGCTGTCGACTCAGTGCGTAGATTTCGTGTGACTATGAGGACATCAGCGCATTGTATAACTGTGCGTGTTACTGAGCAAATTCTACTTGTAACTATATCTTACATAATTGCGGAAAATGCCAGCAGGTTTGTTTATTTAGTTCTTTTGTCAGGTTGTCGATATCGCCAGCTGACATCTCGTCAAGTTCACTTGTCAGTCCAGCGACTCGCACGTTTCCTGGCGTCTTTTCTCCGTTTGTGTGTGTGTATAGGATATAAATTTCGAGTGTTCATACACACTAAAAAGTATTTCATTACTACTACGCATAAGGAGCTTGTTAATTTTGCAGTGTCGGCATATTTTGCGTTTCCGTTTTGAAAATGCAAGTGTCATCAAGATCGAGGCTTCTTGGCGCGCAAGGGTTCTTGGGAAGGAAAGTATATCAAGCAAATTCATGAATACTAATTTGCTTGATATACAATATATCAATACACGTGTCAAAGAAGGAAAAGTTTATGGAGTGGGTACATATAATTATAGCCGAGGTATTTTGCATCGACAATACATGTTATATCCTACTTTCTCTGTGATCTGTTCTCGGGCACTCATTAAACAGTGCCGCTGGGAAGAGGTGGCTAGTTCATTCAAGGAGACCCGCATCAATAGCTGCGAAGTGTCTTATAGCTATTGATGCGGGGCGCATTGATTGTGATACAAGTGTCATAATGAGTCAAGAAGGGATGGTTGGTTGACCCAAGTTTGCAAAAGGGCCTTCGGGCTGACACGGGTCGCAGTTGTCTCGCGCAGGAGCGCACGGGCAGACTAAGGCAGACGTCGGCCAGAGGATGTCTTGTTTACTGGTACCTTGCAATTACTGTACGTACAGATAACGTCCACCACCCAGTAAGCAAAGGTTCTTAGCCCCACGACGCTCGCAGTGGGCTCGCGCACGGCTGTGCGCGGGCCCATTGCGGCCGTCGTGGGCCCTAAGACATTTTTGCTACTGGGGTAAGGAGTTTTAAATCTGTATTTAATATTTTTTGGTATATTTTACTTCCGTTGTGGCACAGCTGTCAGGGAGAGGAGGCCTTTCTTGACAAAGTTTACAGCCACACCCCGGACAACATATCCCCCTAAGGCCACAGTCTTTGTCCCTCGTGCAGCGATCTGGACATGGTAGTGGCCTCGGGCCTTCCAAGTGAAGGGGTGGGCGAGCACACGGCAATGGTAAACAGTCCACTGGACAGATGCATGCATGTATTAGGCAAAGTTAGCAATGACTTAGAATCCAGTAGGCCTGGGTCTACAGACATGGTGTGGAAACATACCTCCCCAGATTCTGCTGATATAAAAAGTGTCCTTGGACTATACGTTGATCGCGGGTTAAAAATCAAGTGTGCGTACATACTTGAAACTACATTTAAGTATTCGGAATATTAATCCCTTAACTGCCTGCAACCCAGCTTCAATAGAAAAAACTTCATAAACACTTCAGTTTCGGGGGCTCAAAAAGATATATGTCACTTAGTCTAGTGTCATTTATTCTCGCTTTTTATCACATTTACACCTCCGTTTTTCACGATCAGTGTGCAGTGGTTTCAGACGCACAATTAGTGATCACTGGCAGCGACGGGGTTAAATAAACAAATCACCCTTTGTAACTGAAATGTTATTCTTAATTTTTATTAATACACATAACAATAGTATATTAACGGGATGACATGTATGATGTATCCGTCACTTAGGAGAGTATTTTGCTTTTTTTTTTTTTTTTTTTTTTTTTTTGATGTTGTTTCTTTTAGTAATCAATGATAGAGCATACGGTATTGCCTCTGGCAAAGCCTGTTGTCATCAGCTGACCAGCTGAAACCACTGATTCTACAGAAACTGTTGTTATAGTAATGATATGTTGGGATAATCTTTAACCATGGCAATTTCCCAGTATAACAACTTTCATTCTGTGAAAAGATAGATAAACTTCTCTGAAGTCTATGTATTGTCATCTACTTATTTGCTTAGTATTTAGCATGGAAATCATATTTTAGAGTTTACTGTGTGTGTGTGTGTGTGTGTGTGTGTGTGTGTGTGTGTGTGTGTGTGTGTGTGTGTGTGTGTGTGTGTGTGTGTGTGTGTGTGTGTGTGTGTGTGTGTGTGTGTGTGTGTGATTTTAGTCTTAGTAACTGACATCAAGACAAATTCCAATGTTTTTATTGTTCTTTTACATGGAAACATATGGCAATAAACTATCTTATCTTATCTTATCTTACATAGTGGGGTAAATAAAAGAAGTCACGCTCGCAATCAAATCTCCTTTTAAGTCGGAGCATGTCCAGAAACGCAAAGGGCAAAGAACATTCACCATACACGAAATGAAAAGTAACTTACCTGAGGGAGTGAATGGCGTAGATTTATGTGAATTCGACATCATTGCTGCATGTACCAGCATCTGTAAAATAACCAGTCACGTGGCTGACACAAACGTATATCAGTGTCACAATATCATAGTATCAATAAATCAGTACCACATGCGTTTTCGCTTTTGAGCCTTCAACGCCTCGCTCCCTGAAAACCCTCTGCTTTCAGGGCGCAAAGTACTGAGTTCTAAAAGCAATGCACCGCCGAATTGCCTTTGGAGCGGTCAATTTGCAAGATTGCGCAAGATAAGATACGATAAAATAGAGCTTTACTGCCATATGTAAAAATACATTAGGAAATCGTCTCGGTGCTGCGCAATATAAAATGATGGACATGAAACACCTATAAAATGTAACTAAACTGCTCAAGTGCATACACACACACACACACACACACACACACACACACACACACACACACACACAAACACACACATTCACATACACCACACCTTAATAAGTAGTGTGGTCTTAAGGTAAAGGCGATAAGCAAGATTTCACAGTAACACAATCAAAAAAGACATGTCACAATATAAAACACGTCACTGGCATCACAGATAAACTATTAAGCTGATAGCTGGAACAAGGCATGTGGCAGATCCTGGAGCGACTTGGCTGTCCCCCAACGTTCCTCAGCATGATTGTCCAGCTACACGAGGACCAGCAAGGCCAGGTCAGACTCAACAATGACCTCTCAGAACCATTCCCTATTCTCAACGGCGTAAAGCAGGGCTGCGTGCTGGCACCGACCCTCTTCGCCATCTTTTTTAGCATGATGTTGAAGCAGGCCACAGTTGACCTTGATGATGACGATGCAGTGTACATCAGGTATCGTCTCGATGGCAGCCTGTTCAACCTCAGACGACTGCAGGCCCACACGAAAACCCTAGACCAACTGATTCGTGAGCTGCTTTTTGCTGATGACGCTGCCCTCGTTGCACACACAGAGAGAGCCCTGCAGCGCATCACGTCCTGCTTCGCAGACGCTGCCCAGCTCTTTGGACTCGAGGTCAGTCTGAAAAAGACAGAGGTCCTCCATCAGCCGGCACCCAAGACAGTGTATCGCCCTCCTCACATCACCATTGGCGAGTCTGAACTAAAGTCAGTGCACCAGTTTACTTACCTTGGCTGCATTATCACGTCGGACGCCAAGCTGGACAAGGAGCTTGACAGCAGGCTGGCAAAAGCGAACAGCGCTTTCGGGCGACTTTTCAAGCGGGTGTGGCACAATCGACAACTGAAAAGAGGCACCAAGATCAGCGTGTACAGAGCTGTGGTCCTCACCACCCTGCTGTATGGTTCCGAGACCTGGGCCCTCTACCGCAGCCAACTACGACTCCTCGAACGCTTCCACCAGCGCTGCCTGCGCACCATCCTGGGCATTCACTGGAGTGACTATGTCACCAACGTCGAGGTCCTTGAACAGGCTGAAACTGTGAGCATCGAGGCTTTGCTGCTGCGGACACAGCTCCGCTGGTCGGGGCATGTCTCCAGGATGGAGGATCATCGCCTACCAAAGATCACCCTGTTCGGCGAGCTTGCTACTGGACACCGTGACAGAGGGGCACCAAAGAAGAGATACAAAGACTGTCTCAAAAAGTCATTTAGTGCCTGCCAAATTGACCACCACCAGTGGTCTTCGCTTGCTGCGGACCGTGACACCTGGCGCTCCACCATTTACAAGGCAGCTGTCTCCTTTAAGGACTCTCGCAGAGCTAGCCTTAAGGACAAGCGGCTCAGGAGAAAAAACAGAGATGCCGCAACTCAGAACCCTGGCCATACCTCCCCCTGCAGCCACTGCGGTCAAACCTGCCTGTCCCGGATTGGCCTCCGCAGCCACGAACAAGCCTGCAGACGTCGTGGGCAACTCCTATAAAATCTTCGTTCGCGAAGTCAAGCCAAGATAGAGATAGATAGATAGGAACAATAC
>BTPG01000006.1:129763203-129839011 GCA_036245525.1 Semisulcospira habei
AAACATTTAGCCCCAATGCCCTACAGCAGGAGATGGATCGACCATGATATTTTAAGGGTAGTGCCAGATTAGCTTGGCGGCCGTAGGATTAAAATGGTTAAGAGAAAAATGTACACTGTACCAAAAGAACAAGCACTGGCACATGACCTTTGATATGACCAGCAATGATTTAAAACTGAGCTAACTCCGGCTGACTTCCACATTTTCAGATTAAGCCGAAGGTGAACTCAGTTTCAGATTGCAGTATTTATGTCATCATCCGCCCGTGGGATCGACGATATGCAGTCTCGGGCAGTAATGAGCACCGATAGGAACCGGCGCTTAGCATATTTAAGGCGTCCTGCTTCAACAGCTGCGAAAGTGTCTTACAGCTTTGCCGGCGTTAAAGCTATGCGACACCTCCGCAGGCATTGATGCTGGGCGCCCCCTGAAGTTGAATGGGAGTGTTGGATGACCCAATTTCGCAAGCAGGCCACCGGGCTGACGTGGGTCGGAGTTGACTCGCGACTGCAGGTGGGAGCATGTAAACTACGGCCGCCAACGTCCCGAGGACGTTTTGCTTAATGATACATTGCAATAATTGGTCGTACGGATGACATCCAGCATTCAGTAAGCAAAGGGCCTCTGGCTCACGACGGCTGCAGACGGTCCGCGCACGGCTGTGCGCGGGCCCAGTGCGGCCGCCATGGGCCCGATGAGATTTTGCTAATGGGGCAATGAGATATAAATTTGTATTAATTGTTGGTATTTTTAAAAATGCACTCACCGTTGTGGCACAGCTGGGAGCAGGCCTCTCCTGACAAACGGGACAAAAGCACCCCGGGCAGCACATTCCCCTAGGGCCACAGTCTTTGTCCGTCTTGCAAGCGGTAGGGTCAGAACATGGTCCTGGCCACGGGCCGTCCCACTCTCTGGGTGGCGGAGGACACGGATAGGCCCTGCAGTCCACTGGACATACACATGTACGTTATTAGGCAACGTTAACAATTGCCTGCCTTACAATCGACTGTCCCTGTGCAATTCAGCGAGAGTTTTGCGTGGGGCTAAAAACAGGTGAAACATTACCGATAGAACTACGACATGCTATTGCAAATTTTACGTGTAACGCGAACCAGGGTTCAGTTGCATGAGTGAGCTTACTCCTGCGCCAGCCACAAGCAAGGTGCTCCGCTGTCGCGGAGCACCTTGCTCAGTGGCTGGCGCAGGACTAAGCTCATTCATGCAACTGGCCATAGGTTCTCTAGATATGGTCTGCTCAAAGAATAATTTGTCCAGACCTCCTGATCTGGGCATGTGCCACACTTCCCCGGATTCTGATGAAATAAAATGTTTACCCGGGCCATACTTCGCGTTCAACCAACAAATGGCTTCCTAACTTTCTAACCGGCATAAAATACACTCGCAACCTTACCGGTATTACGCTTATCATCTAATCGCCAGCCCTAAACAACGACAAGGCATAAAATCAGGGCACTCACCCACTTGTAAATTCATTAAGACTACTTACCTAAAAGTATATTTTGTTTAAACAATATTAAACCTTCAACTGCCGGGGCAAGGTGAACGCTACCCGGCTGCAAGAAAAATAAACCTTCATGAACAAACCACACTCGCAAGGGCTTATGAGGATTTATGTCAATTATTAGTCCTGTATTCTTTATGCTTATTTTTTTTTCCCAAAAATGTGTGTTTTTCATGCGAATGTCGGTCAGTCGTTTCAGACCTGAAATTCTCGATCACTGGGCTTAAATAAGCAATTCACGCATTATAACCGTAATGTGAAACGTTATTCTTAATTTGTCTTTTAGACGCACTAAAATAGTATAAGTAACGGGATCACACCATATAGGACTTCTTTTTTTAATTGATAGATCTACAATGCTGCCTCTAGCGAAAGCTGCCCTCATCAGCTGATTCAACCGAAACCACTGACGCTGCAGCAGCCTCTGTTATAGCAATGGGGATTATCTTCAGATATGGTATGATCCCAGTACATCAGCTTTCGTTCTCTGGAAGCAGAGATAAACTGCTCTAAAGACACGTAGATAGTAGGATAACCCATTCAGCCTTGACGCACTACAGCAGGAGATGGGTCGACCATGATTATTCGAGGGTAGTGCCAGATTAGCTTGGCGCCTGTCGGCGCCAAGCTAATCTGACACTGCCCTTGAATGATCATGATCGATCCATCTCCTGCAACTGGTGCATAATCATTAGATGACACCTCCAAAATTTGGGAAATACGGCGGTCGAGCTGAATGAGATAAAACAAAAGCAACTACACACGCAGTCTAAATTACTTTTAACCCCTGCGCTGCCAGTGATCACGGATTTCTCGCCAGAAACCACTGCACACTGATCGCCATTCGTGTTAACCAATTCAGCTTGACGCACTACAGCCAGAGATGGGCCGACCATGATAATTCAAGGGTAGTGCCATATTATCTTGGCGCCTGTCGGCGCCAAGCTAATCTGGCACTGCCCTTGAATTATCATGGTCGATCCATCTCCTGCAACAGGTACATAGTCTTTCGATGGCGCCTCCAAAATTTGGGAAATACGTGCGCCGGGCTGAATTTAGAAGTGAATGTTGTGCAATAATTAACTTAATAACTTAGTGATTCGTTTTATTTGTGTGATTCTGCAATTGCCCAGACAATTGTAACATTTGTGATACTGTAATGTGAGATTATGTTTTCTAGCTTCTCCCTACGCTCGGCAGCCAAAGACAAATGTCCTTTATATGGAAAATAGTTTTCTTGAATCTTGAGTCAAACTGAATGGGACCAGCAATAGGCATCAATAAAATAGGACCAACAAAAGAGATAAATCCTCATGAGCCCATGCGACTGAGTGGGCTCAATAGGATTTTTTCTTGTCGATGGGTAGCGTTCGAAATGCTCCGGCAGTTAAAGGGTTAAGTCGGAGAGTGGCCATCAACATTGTGGGGGTAATTATAAAGTTACACACACACACACACACACACACAAACACACACGCACGCACGCACGTACGCACACACGCACACACGCGCGCGCACACACACACACACACACACACACACACACACACACACACACACACACACACACACACACACACACTTAGTCCTGCCCCAGCCACTAAGCAAGGTGCTCCGCTATAGCGGAACACCTTGCTTAGTGGCTTGCGTAGGACTCTCTCTCTCTCTCTCTCTCTCTCTCTCTCTCTCTCTCTCTCTCTCTCTCACACACACACACACACACACACACACACACACACACACACACACACACACACACACACACACACACACACACACGCAAACATCGCAACCCTTTGTGTATTCCAGGGAGTGTTTAACTTACAGACGAAAACGACAAACAACAAACAACAACCCCCAAGGATGAAAAGTAATGCAAAGTAGGCCGATACAGAATGTTTGTACAGTTAATTAGTTATTTGGGTTTAACGCCGTGCGGGCGACTAACGCCATCTCTCAGCGTATAATGTTTGTATAGAATCATAAATAAAGAAGCTTCGCTTTTCATTTTTGTTGGATACTAGGCTTGTACAAGTTGAAGTCATCAAAGGCTTGAAAAAGGAAAACAAACAAACAAACCGGCTGTACCACACTGCAGACTAATCTATATTAATCTCCAGTGGGGCAAACAAATTAAACTGCTGTCAAAAGTTTATCAAAATCCGCAGCTAGCTGACAGATGAATAATGCGAACGACGACATTTATGCGTGTCCTGCAGAGTTTACTGTGCATGTAGACCATAAAATCATTCATGTCAAGATTATTCCTCACTGTCTGTTCGTGGACCCCCTCGGGATGGGGGTGCGGGATGGGGGGGAGACCGAGGGGGGGGGGGCGGGGAGGGGGGCGGGGGGAGGTTTTAAGGGGGAGATCGTCGTAACAACCTAGCTAATACCTCATTGGTTCATGTTTGGTGTTTATCGACCAACGGAAATCGTGGTTGACGCCGACTGGTGGCTGCGCAAAGGGAGATTTTTGTCCCGGGGGCACTACGTAATTAAGGCCTTTATTGCTTGAGGCATTGAATTATGACCGTGAAACCATCTCAGTACAAGGACTACCGATTTAAGTGAGTCTTGCAAAATGAGTCTTTCAATAGCCCCCTCAATTGCGGGGGTTTATGAGGGTGTATGTCTGTTGTAAATATTGTGATTCTGTCTCTCAGTCTCTGTCTCTGTCTCTGTCTCTCTCTCTCTCTCTCTCTCTCTGTCTCTCTCTCTCTCTCTCTCTCTCTCTCTCTCTCTCTCTCTCTCTCTCTCTCTCTCTCTCTCTCTCTCTCTCTCTCTCTCTCTCTCTCTCTCTCTCTCTCTCTCTCTCTACTGCTGTGTATGTATAGTGCTGCTGTGTTGTTGCTTTTTCCCCCCCCCCCTTACCATTGCTCCAACTCCCCCAACACACCGTAGGCGTTCGTCCTATACATGTATTAATGTAATGTAATTGTGTTGTAGATGTAGCAACGGCAGATTTGAAAAATGGCATTGCCTCTGGCATTGTTAATATCTTTACCGTTGTAAAATAAAGATTCATTGATTCATTGATTCATATCTCTCTCTCTCTCTCTCTCTCTCTCTCTCTCTCTCTCTCTCTCATCTCTCTCTCTCTCTCTCTCTCTCTCTCTCCTCTCTCTCTCTCTCTCTCTCTCTCTCCTCTCTCTCTCTCCTCTCTCTCTCTCTCTTGATAATGAAACCCTAAAAATCTCATTACCGTATACAGTAGAATCACTAACATATATTTTCAACCTCTGCATAAAGCAAAGTACATTTCCAACCATTCTTAAAGAAGCAAAGGTAATCCCAATCCCTAAATCAAAAGATCTTGAAGATATTAATAACTATCGTCCAATCTCCCTTCTGTCAGCTTTGTCAAAACCCCTTGAAAAGCACATTCAAAAACATCTCCTTGATTTTCTGGAAAAAGGTAAATTACTTAATATTCACCAGTCTGGTTTTAGACCGAAACATTCTTGTCAGTCAGCACTGACACATATTGTAGACAGCTGGCTGGAATCAATCAATAAAAGCCTGATGTCAGGAGCAGTTTTCTTAGACCTTAAAAAGGCGTTTGACCTTGTGGACCATGACATTCTCCTAAATAAGCTAACAGTTTATCACTTGGACGCAACCGCTATAGAATTCTTCCGATCATATCTCGAAGACAGAAAACAAATGGTGTACGCCCATGGAAGATACTCTAAGCAAGGAAATGTAAAATACGGCGTCCCCCAGGGATCTATTTTGGGCCCTCTTCTATTCATACTATTTATTAATGATCTACCGTTGCATATCACTAATTCTGACGTTAATTGTAATCTATTTGCTGACGATACGAGTCTTCATGTTTCTGGCCAAAAAAACGACGGACATTAGCCATAGTTTACAATGCAGTCTCAATGAGGTATCTGACTGGTGTAGACAGAACCATATGGTTCTTCACCCAGCAAAAACAAAGAGTATCTTAATCGCCACGCGGCAAAAACATCAACGCCGACTACAGCCATTACAATTACAATTAAACGCTGAACCTGTTGAACAAGTCACTGAGCGTAAATTCTTAGGAATACGTGTTGATGATCAACTGTGCTGGGAGACCCATATAAATGCTGTTTGTAAGACCATTGCTAAAAACACTTTCTTATTGTCCCAGCTTAGACATGTAACGGATACAAATACCCGTAAATTGTTTTTTCATGCTCATATAAAGTCCCATGTTGATTATGTCTCCACAGTGTGGGACGGCTGCAGTGATGTCCACATGAAGAGATTAAACTCCATATACAAAAGAGCTGTAAAAATGATAGATAGACGCCCCATCCCTACCACAGACAAATTTAGATATTTAAACATTCTCGGTCTACGTCAGCAACTTACATTAAACAAATGCGTCTATATGCATAAGATACTGAATAATATGACACCCCAGTATCTAACCACTAAATTTATATCTCACCAAGAACGTGAACGGACCTCAAGAAACAATACCTTACCCCTACCACTGCCAAGAATTGACCTTTTTAAAACTAGTATGTCATTCTCTGGTCCGTTTGCTTGGAATTCCATCCCTGCACATTTGAAAACTATTACCTCAACAGGAAGTTTTAAAACAAAACTTTTTGATTACCTGATGAGTCAGACTTAGTACGTTTCTCAGGTACTGTAATATTTCCTGTACCTCACGTATTTCATACAGATGGTTTTTATACTGATGTGTGTGCGCGTGTGTGTGTGTGCTCGTGTTTGTTTGTGCGTGTGGATGTATGTGTGAGCGGCGCGCGTGCGTGCGTCTGTGCATGTGTGTGTGATGAGTATTATTATGTTTTCTGTATAAAATGATGCTATTGGGTTTTGTATGTACATATATATTTTATAGTTTCCCTTCTTTTTTATCCTGTAGATGTTAGCAACGGCAAGTTTGTAAAATGACGATTTGTTTTCTGTCAAAACTTTTTACCGTTGAAAAATAAAGTTTCATCATCATCATCATCATCATCTCTCTCTCTCTCTCTCTCTCTCTCTCTCTCTCTCTCTCTCTCTCTCTCTCTCTCTCTCTCTCTCTCTCTCTCTCTCTCTCTCTCTATCTATCTCTCTCTCTCTCTCTCTCTCTCTCTCTCTCTCTCTCTCTCTCTCTCTCTCTCTCTCTCTCCCTCCCTCCCTCCCTCCCTCCCTCCCTCTCTCTCTCTCTCTCTCTCTCTCTCTCTCTCTCTCTGATACACACACACACACACACACACACACACACACACACACACACACACACACACACACACACACACACACACACGCAAACATCGCAACCCTTTGTGTATTCCAGGGAGTGTTCAACTTACGGACGAAAACGACAAACAACAAACAACAACCCCCAAGGATGAAAAGTAATGAAAAGTAACTTACTCGAGGGAGTAAACGGCGTGGTATTATGCGAACTCAACATCTTTGCTGTAAGTACCAGCATCTGTAAAAAGAAATCAGTCACGATCCTGACACACTAGTATAGACAAAGGCACTAGGCAAGGGTCCTCGGGCCAACGACGGCCGCAGTGGGCCCGCGCAAAAGTAATTCACTACAGGAGGGTGTTCCCAAGTCCACATTGCCCAAATTTTAGAGGTGTCACCTAATTACTCTGGACCAGTTCCAGGAGATGGGTCGACCATGATAATTCAAGGGTAGTGCCAGATTAACTTGGCGCTTGTCGGCGCCAAGTTAATCTGGCACTACCCTTGAATTATCATGGTCGATCCATCTCCTACTGTAGTGCGTCGGGGTTAAATGGATTAAAACAAACCCATTCTCCGCACTTCAATACATGATTGCAGAAATTATATTTATAAGCCGCATTAAAGTGCATATCTCACCAGAAGCGTTGGAACGGCAAAGATCCACATGTTTCCTTGTTAGCGGCAACGCTGAAATTACACTGTGTCCAAAGACCTCTGTTAAGTTCGGTATACCGCGCGTACTAACTTATGATGTTCGTAAGATGATAAGGTACAGTTCGCTGCTTTCATTCTTAAATATACCAGATGCGGTTGTACCCATCGTAATCATCGTATTGTACCCATTGTCACTTCGAGAGATTTTTGCAACTGAGCAGAACGGTTCGTAGGGTTTGCATCCACTGGGAGCTAGTGATCAATTGCTCACTGATAATGGAAGCAGATTGGGGGTTTTTTAGGAACCATTTTAAATTCAACAACGAAGTGTCCCAACCGTCAACAAACTTAGATACGCAGTGGTTTGAGCAAGAGGCATAGATCCTCATGAGCCCACTGAAACTGCGGGGCTCATGAAGATCTATACCTCTTGAAGTTGGGTTGTGTTTTTTTCTCGGTTGTAAAAGTGTTAAGAAAATTTAATCTTATTTGTTTACAAGTCGATTATAGTAATGCGTGTTTACTGACGATAAATATTGGGCATTATGACACTATTAGGTATCAGTAAGTTTGTTTTTTTACAATTTTAGGAAAACACAAAACAATATGTGCGTCACCAGCTGACGCAGTAGAGCCGAAATGTGCGTCTTCAAAGAGTTAATATCTAGGGGCCGATTCCGTTCTAGATCCAACTCTAGGTGCAAATACACTGGGTACAAATTAAGTACATTTACAATGGAAACTATCGAACTTTACCCCCCTCAGCCGCACAAAATGCTCGACGTACACATTCTCATTTATACATGTCATTTCCTTGACAAATTTTGACAAATTTACCACTTTCTTCCTGGCATTTTTAAAAGGGTCATCCAGTAGTCACGGTCTGTTGTCGTTCACTCTCCCCCAGTCGCAAAACGTGTTCGGGACCTGGACGGCCGCAGCAGGCCCGCGCACGGCGTGCGCGGGCCTACTGCAGCCGTCGTGGGCCAGAGCGGGGTCTTTCCCTGCTGGGTGTGAGGAGGAGGGGGAAAGGGATGTCGTAGTAACAAGCTACTTAGAACCTAACTGTCTCATTGTGTTGATAATTATTGCAATGGAAATTACAGGTGTCGCAAATCGATGATTGTGCGACGAGAGATCGTTTACTTAGAGAACTGGCTATCTCACCGCGGCGGGACAGTGGCGTCCGATAGCCTTTTGATTCACGGATAAATATATGATTTGTCATAGCTTGGAGACTATAACTGTTACAGATAAACGTCTGTCATTTTCATAGTCAACTCTATGGGTGTCGGCAGCGATTTTGGTCGCATGGCCAGTCGACTTTTGCTGCTTTGAAGACCTTTCTTGTCGTCTGATTTATTACCTGCAAAACTGTCATCAGCGTTTGTCATCAGCTCGTTCACACTTTTGTTTGTTCATATGTAGTGTGAGTGATGTTATCGCTGTGTGTTTTGTCTGTTCATCGTCACTGTTCCAAAGATCTGAATAATATCACACACACACACACACACACACACACACACACACACACACACACACACACACACACACACACACACACACACACACACACACACACAGAGTTGTCCAGAGAGTGAGAGAGAGAAAGAGAGAAAGAGAGAGTATTAATAAACAAGAAACAAAACATGTATAAACTTAAAATTAACAATCACATACAGACAACAATAGTAACATTAGCAAGTAACGTACACGAAGAGCAAAAGCGCAGAAAACAATTTTGTTCATATTTATTTATTCTTCATAGTATTTTTCATAGTAAATCCTGTTTCGTTCAGAATGACATAAAAATTTTATACGCAGAAAAAGCATGCAAAAAATGACAGACTTTACAGTATACACTTATTGTCTATAGCGAAGATTCAAAATAGCACGACCAGCTCCTTTAAAAATGACGACCTAATATGCAAAGCTAAAAAGTGTGTCGCCCGTATCAGTTAAAGAGTAGTGCCGGATTAGCTTGGCGCCTGTAGGGCGCAAAGCTAATCCGGCAATACTCTTGACTATCATGGTCGATCCATCTTCTGCAAATTGGCATTAGTCGTTGGGGGGACGCCACCAACATTTTTTAACTCAGAATTTTATGAGGAAAACGTTTCACCATGGTAGTTCAAGGGTGGTGCCAAAATAGCTTGGCGCCCAGAGGCGTCAAGCTATTCTGGCACCACCCTTAAACTATAATGCCCGAACCATCTCGTTTTATGGTGTGGAGGAGCTGACAGGATCAGGGGATGCAATTGAAGAACAAAAGGCACAGTTACGTCCTATTACATGTTATTTTCCCTGCCGTTCCGTTCTTCATGAGATATTTTATTTTCAACTCGATTGTCGTAAATAGCTTCCTCAGCCGCATCAGTTCACGAAGATTGGTTGCTTGCAGATACTGCCGCAGCCCTCAGAGCAACACTTTCGTTCTATAGAAATAAAACATACGCGTTAAAATAAATACAAAACAGCATTTCACACGCAGAACAAATGTTGAATTTATGTCAGACTAAAGTCTGTGATGGAGTCTTAGTGTCTCAGTGGGTAACTACTTGTTTTTTCAAAGTGCTTTTAGATTACCTGTACCGAATTCCTAGGCATTGTTATTTCATAGTGCGTTGTACAAGTATTTGAGTTCGTTTGTCTTTGTAGCTATTTCCTTTGCTTTTTTGCGACAAATGCGATGCGGAGAGGTGAGCGGAAAGGGACAGGCATGGAAAGGTCGAGATGGGGGTACAGTAGTGTGTATTTTGAGACTGAATGAAGCTTGATTGTTTGCCTGTATACATGCGCGGAAAAAACTGCGATCGACTTTGGCCTTAGGACCTTTGCTAACTGGGCTATTTGGTTTGTTGCTTTTGTATTGGTAGTGGTGTTTCTTCTCACCTCCTGGGCATTCTGAGTCCGACAAACAGTTCACTCCAGGTCTGAAGTCACAAGTACCGATCAGGCCCGAGGGTTTAGGACACAGTCCTGACTTGGAATTCCTTTGAACTGCACAATAAAATTTTAGTGCTTATTCTAAATAGAAGTCTCATAAGCAACAAAGTCTAGACAAAAAGGTGACTGCCAAAAGTTTCATGCGAAGAAATACCCAGCACAGAAAGCCTAAAGCTAAACACATTCACGACGTGACGCATCCAGATACGCGGCGTTAACGCCGCGTATTCAGATGCGTCACGTCGTGAATGAGTTAACCTGTTCAGTGCCCGCTGGAGTACATTGTGTTTCTTCAATCTTTATTCATTCAACGCAAAAAAAATGCCCAGTCATCAAAGGAACATAAACACAAATTGGTCTTAGCAAAACGCATAGATCAAATGAGCCCCGCAACTGCGGGGGCTCATGAGGATCTATACCTTTTTCAGTTGGCCATTTGTTAAGTTTTTATCGGCACTGAACAGGTTAAGGACAGTGTGTCGTTTTTGTCTTTTTTAACGTGTTTGTTTAATGTTGGGTATTTCTTTACATGACTAACAAGGAGAACAAGACGCCTCGGAATAACAAAGACACACTAAGGCAAGTAACATCTGGATGTGATAATTTTACGCGCACATGAAATACAATTTCTGTAAACTGATTTTGGCATACACTTTTTTATCACAAATCATTACTCACAAACCAGAATAGCAGAATTGTATGCATACCAAGGGGAACGACTCAGCGCTGGACAGACAACAGTTAGATCCCCTGCCCCCACCTATCAGGCACCCAATCGCCAGCCCACAGAGAAATACGCAGGTATAAGACAAGACGATCATCTGCATCTTCACAAATCATGGTTTATTTAGGTGGTGGCAGGGATTGTATGTTTCTGCAGACACCACAGTAAAATGTTGAGAATAGGGAATGGTTCTGAGAGATCATTGTTGAGTCTGAACTGGCCTTGCTGGTCCTCGTGTAGCTGGACAATCATGTTGAGGAACTTTGGGGGACAGCCAAGTCGCTCCAGGATCTGCCACATGCCTTGCCTGCTCACAGTGTCGAACGCTTTTGTTAGGTCGACAAATGTTACGTACAGCCCTTTGTTCTGCTCGCGGCACTTCTCCTGCAGCTGTCTCAGCACAAAGACCATATCGGTGGTGCTCCTGTTTGCTCTGAAGCCACACTGGCCCTCTGGGAGTTGGTCTTCAGCGATGGCAGGTACCAGCCGATTCAGGAGCAGCCTTGCAAGGATTTTCCCAGCAATGGACAGCAGGGTAATTCCCCGATAGTTGGAACAGTCAGACTTCTCGCCTTTGTTCTTGTACAGGGTGATAACGACTGCATCACGGAGATCTTTTGGTAGTGTTCCTTCCTCCCAGCAGCAGAGAAAGAGGTCATGGAGCTTGTTGTGCAGTGCTGTGCCTCCATGTTTCCAGATCTCTGGCGGTATTCCATCAATGCCTGCTGCTTTGCCACTCTTGAGCTGGTGGATGGCTGTGAGGGTCTCGAACGCTTCCACCAGCGCTGCCTGCGTACCATCCTGGGCATTCACTGGAGTGACTATGTCACCAACGTCGAGGTCCTTGAACAGGCTGAAACTGTGAGCATTGAGGCTTTGCTGCTGCGGACACAGCTCCGCTGGGCGGGGCATGTCTCCAGGATGGAGGATCATCGCCTACCAAAGATCACCCTGTTCGGCGAGCTTGCTACTGGACACCGTGACAGAGGGGCACCAAAGAAGAGATACAAAGACTGTCTCAAGAAGTCACTTAGTGCCTGCCAAATCGACCACCACCAGTGGTCTTCGCTTGCTGCGGACCGTGACACCTGGCGCTCCACCATTTACAAGGCAGCTGTCTCCTTTGAGGACTCTCACAGAGCTATCCTTAAGGACAAGCGGCTCAGGAGAAAAAACAGAGATGCCGCAGCTCAGAACCCTGGCCATACCTTCCCCTGCAGCCACTGCGGTCGAACCTGCCTGTCTCGGATTGGCCTCCGCAGCCACGAACAAGCCTGCAGACGTCGTGGGCAACTCCTATAAAATCTTCGTTCGCGAAGTCAAGCCAAGAAAGAGAGAGAGAGAGAGAGAGAGAGAGAGAGAGAGAGAGAGAGAGAGAGAGAGAGAGAGAGAGAGAGAGAGAGAGAGAGAGAGAGAGAGAGAGAGAGAGAGAGAGAGAGAGAGAGAGAGAGAGAGAGAGAGAGAGAGAGAGAGAGAGAGAGAGAGAGAGAGAGAGAGAGAGAGAGAGAGAGAGAGAGAGAGAGAGAGAGAGAGAGAGAGAGAGAGAGAGAGAGAGAGAGAGAGAGAGAGAGAGAGAGAGAGAGAGAGAGAGAGAGAGAGAGAGAGAGAGAGAGAGAGAGAGAGAGAGAGAGAGAGAGAGAGAGAGAGAGAGAGAGAGAGAGAGAGAGAGAGAGAGAGAGAGAGAGAGAGAGAGAGAGAGAGAGAGAGAGAGAGAGAGAGAGAGAGAGAGAGAGAGAGAGAGAGAGAGAGGAGAGAGAGAGAGAGAGAGAGAGAGAGAGAGAGAGAGAGAGAGAGAGAGAGAGAGAGAGAGAGAGAGAGAGAGAGAGAGAGAGAGAGAGAGAGAGAGAGAGAGAGAGAGAGAGAGAGAGAGAGAGAGAGAGAGAGAGAGAGAGAGAGAGAGAGAGAGAGAGAGAGAGAGAGAGAGAGAGAGAGAGAGAGAGAGAGAGAGAGAGAGAGAGAGAGAGAGAGAGAGAGAGATGAGAGAGAGAGAGAGAGAGAGAGAGAGAGAGAGAGAGAGAGAGAGAGAGAGAGAGAGAGAGAGAGTAAAATGTGACTGTCATTGCAGGTAGGCAGAAATTCCTGCCTCCTTCAGTATTGCCGATGGTGTGCTGAAGAGGTCGCCAAGACCGAAACAGCTGTCCACACCGGCTAAATATCTGGACCCCCCTTGGGGGACCTAGATTTAAATTTCCATGCACTGAGTGGCTGGAACAGTGGGATATGTGATACGCCCCCATTCGGGGAGGGGGGGGGGCTTCCATATGCATTGCCTGGTCGATCGTGCACACTTCTCTCCCCTGACAGTGCTATTACCTACTTTACTTTGTAACCTTGTTACAATATTAGCACTGGCAGTCTCCCCTTTTCTTTTCATTGTTTATTTATTTATTAATAATAATGTACATTTATATAGCGCTTAACCTGCAAATGAATGGTGCTCTAAGCGCTTTACAAGATCAAACAAAAAGTACAGAAAGAAAACGCTACAATAAATGTTACAAAAACTAGAGTGACACATATCAAAAGCTCACACTCACACATACACACACACCGTTACATGAACAGTTGCTGTCAATGATTGTTAAAGCACTGAAAAGCATCTAATGTAAAATAAAACGGGGTTGTGTTGTAAATGACTTTCCTAAATTAGTTTCTTTTTTCATTTGGTTACTCTGTGCATATTTCACACTTGCCAGTCATCTTTTTGGTCTGGTTTACAAATATAATGGAATTGTGGTGTTTTTCGTACTGGTTGGGAAAATTAACCATAAAAGGTCCCACCGAGATATTATTGTTGCACACACTTAATGAAACAGGCTGGTCCTAAAATTTTTACGAGTGGTATACTTTCGTATCGCGTCTTTTTAGTGTGTATTGCATCCTCATCAAGTGTTATATCGCGAGGTCTCGTATCGTATCGATTATTTGTGAATAAAAGTGTAGTCTTACCACAACGGGCTTCCGGATCCTCGACGCAAGTATAGCCAGAAATACAGTCCTGAAAAGAAAATATTCAAATATTTGGGAGTTCTTATTTGTTAAGTAGGAACGGGGTGGGGTGGGGGGACAGGGCATGCCCGCACGTTCCTTATCGATAAAAAACTAGGGGAGTGGGGGAACTAGATTACCCCTTGCCCCCAAGCACCCCCAACACCATCACATTCACCACCACCACCACCACCACTATGTTGGAGAAGAAAATTTGGAAAGAATAATTTGGAAGAAAAATATTTTGTAGGAAAACAATATGAAAAATTCTATATTTGTTTTTGTAATTCGGAGAATAAAATATTACTGGTGAAGAAATTGTCATAAGATACTGATTTCTACGTTTGATTGATACGAGCCCATTACGCAAAAGGCCATCGGGCCAACGTCGCCCGCCGTTGGCCCGATGGTCCTTTTGCGCATTGGGAGGTTGTCTTTTGTTTAAACGCAGACTCACCAAAAGGGCACAAGTCATTCGGTTCCCCAGCGGCTCCTCACATCTTCGACACCCACTGCAGTCAGAGGCCGGACAGCACTTCTGGGTCCCTGTGCACTGGGAGTCCCTACTGCACTGATTTTTGGGGCACCTGGGGGTACCCTGTAGCACCTGGCAGAAAGCCACTGCAATCCGGCAGGTACCGGGCTCTAAGGAAAAATATTATATATTATATATTGCAGAAGAAAAAAATATAATACAGCCAAATGGTACTAAAACTATTCGACGCCTTGAGTTGATATTTACCCCACCCACCCCCCCCCCCCACCCCACACACACACACACACACACACACACACAAATCCCCCCCCCCCCCTTCTTCTTTGTGCATGCAGCCACCGGTACTGTAAGCAGTACTGGAAACAGTACCGGTAGTTGCACACACTAAATAACGGGTTAAATTATCCTCATTTTTCATAATCCTTTAACTACTGGGGCAAGGAAAACGCTACCCAGCTGAAAGAGACATAAATCCTCATGAGTCCCCGCAGTCGCGGGGGCTCATGATGATTTATGTCTCTTGTTAGTATTATGTTCTTTATGCCGATGTTTGTCCCATTTACTTCTGAGTTATTCACGCGAGTGTCGATAGACGAGCAGTCGTTTCACGCGTGCAATTCGTGATCACTGGAAGCGAGTGGGTTAATTTAAAGCGCTTACTTTCACTCGTTTGGTCTGGCTGACGAACACAGCGGGCTCGTGAGCAGTCAATACCTTTGCACGGTCGTTCAACGCACACTTGGCCAGACGGACATTGCTGGAGGAACAAAAGCGGATATATTTTACTGTACAATTATAAATAAAAGAGGATGTATGGATAAATGGACATATGAATGAATGGATGGATGGATGGGTGGATGGATGGATGGGCAATGGACGGACATACGTACGGACGGTAATGAAAGAATAGATGTCGCACGGGATCTTGAGAGTTTATGAATGCCGCTTTGCTTTAATAAAAATCGATTGTATCTGAATTGATGCTATCGTGTTAGGCGTTCGACTAAATACAGCTGTTGCTTCAAAATGCTAATTTATCGCATAAATTAGCGTCTGCGTGAGCAGATGTGTGTGCGTACACGAACAGTCCTGCACACATGCACGCACGACCACACACACACACACACACACACACACACACACACACACACACACACACACGCACACACACACACACACACACACACACACACACACACACACACACACACACACACCTACCAGAGTATCACACGTCTCTCTAGGCGGACGCCTTGTGGTGCCTCCGATACACCTGTTGCAACCACACAGAGGACAGCATTTTTCCCCAACGCCACATTGTCCATCCCTGCTGCATTCATTGCGACACGGGTTGTTAGGGTCAGGGCGTGCACACTTTGCAACAGGGCAGACATCTGTGACGACAAACAAAAATAGTTTTTTATTCTGACAATACAAGTTATAAAAATTGGAAGGATTCTTTAACCCTCTGGCTGTTGGCCGTGCTTGTTGTCGAGGTGATTCCTGCAGAAATCACCTCGACAACAAGCACGACCATCAGCCAAAAGGTTACATAGTGGGGGATATTTTTCTTACAAGGGCACGAACAATCGCTGACCGTTTTCTAGCCGTTAAATCAACAACTTTCGTTATTAAACTGCAAACGCTAATACATTTTGATGGAGATGAATTATTCAAGCGAGCAGAAGGACCGTGCTTCAGTGAGCTCGCGCCAAATCAGATGTCTTATGCTGAAAGTAAAAAGATTAAAAATGGACAAGTGACTGATTGTATTGTTTGTGGAATCAATCGCCAGTTGATTGTCACGTGCGCGCAATGAACTATCAAACCTGTCAGCCATATAAACTTTCAATGAAATATCGCCATTGTAATCAGTATATATATACAATCATATATATTGTAAGACATTCAGGCTTTTCATCAGGATTTTATAACTGTCTATATCAGGATGAACAGCATAACAAAAAAATAGCCTCATACAGAGCACCCCTGCAGACGACAAAGTCATCATCCTTGGCGACTTCAACGCCAGAGTGGGCCAGGACGCTGAAGCCTGGAAAGGAGTCCTTGGCAAGCATGGCGTCGGGAACTGCAATGACAATGGCCGCCTACTGTTGGAGTTCTGTGCAGAGCAGCAACTGGTCATCACCAACACTACTTTTCAGCAAAAGGACAGTCGAAAGACCACCTGGATGCATCCTCGCTCCAAACACTGGCACCTTATCGACTATGTCCTAGTGCGTCAGAGGGACCGCAGTGATGTCCTCCTCACCAGAGTGATGCCCAGCGCAGAGTGCCACACTGACCACCGCCTTGTCCGCTGCAAACTCAGGCTCCACGTCAAGCCAAAACCCAAGAAATGGGGCCCCCCCCCCAAGAAAAAGCTTGATGTTGCCAGCCTTCAGCGTGACGACGTGAAAGCTGCCTTTCAGACAGATTTACAGCGCAGGCTCAAAGACACGGCGGACCCAGCAGACTCCTCCCCTGAAATACTCTGGGAACAACTGAAAACTGCTATTGCAAAATCCTCTGCAGAAGTCTTGGGTTTCGCTAGAAAGAAGAACAAAGACTGGTTTGACGAAAACGATGTTGAGATCCAGGAACACCTAGCAAAAAAAAAGAGCCGCCCATCAGGCCCACCTAGCCCAGCCTTCCTGCCCTGTGAAGAAGTCTGCCTTCCGCCTCGTCTGCAGCAGTCTCCAGCGCAAGCTCAGAGATCTCCAGAATGAGTGGTGGACCAGACTTGCACAGAGGACCCAGCTTTGCGCTGACAATGGTGACTACAGGGGCTTCTACGAAGCACTGAAAGCAGTGTATGGCTCCAGGCACCTGGTTCAAATTCCCCTGCGAAGCGCGAATGGCCAGGCACTCCTCACAGATAATACCTCCATCTTGAACCGCTGGTCGGAGTACTTTCAGAGCCTCTTCAGCGCTGAGCGCACTGTTCAAAAAGCAGTCGTCCTACAAATCCCACAACTCCCAGTAAAGGTTGAATTGGACGAACCGCCCACCGCTGAAGAGACCCTCACAGCCATCCACCAGCTCAAGAGTGGCAAAGCAGCAGGCATTGATGGAATACCGCCAGAGATCTGGAAACATGGAGGCACAGCACTGCACAACAAGCTCCATGACCTCTTTCTCTGCTGCTGGGAGGAAGGAACACTACCAAAGGATCTCCGTGATGCTGTCGTTATCACCCTGTACAAGAACAAAGGCAAGAAGTCTGACTGTTCCAACTATCGGGGAATTACCCTGCTGTCCATTGCCGGGAAATTTCTTGCAAGGCTGCTCCTGAATCGGCTGGTACCTGCCATCGCTGAAGACCACCTCCCAGAGGGCCAGTGTGGCTTCAGAGCAAACAGGAGCACCACCGATATGGTCTTTGTGCTGAGACAGCTTCAGGAGAAGTGCCGCGAGCAGAACAAAGGGCTGTAGGTAACGTTTGTCGACCTAACAAAAGCGTTCGACACTGTGAGCAGGCAAGGCATGTGGCAGATCCTGGAGCGACTTGGCTGTCCCCCAAAGTTCCTCAGCATGATTGTCCAGCTACACGAGGACCAGCAAGGCCAGGTCAGACTCAACAATGACCTCTCAGAACCATTCCCTATTCTCAACGGCGTAAAGCAGGGCTGCGTGCTGGCACCGACCCTCTTCACCATCTTTTTTAGCATGATGTTGAAGCAGGCCACAGTGGACCTCGATGATGACGATGCAGTGTACATCAGGTATCGTCTCGATGGCAGCCTGTTCAACCTCAGACGACTGCAGGCCCACACGAAAACCCTAGACCAACTGATTCGTGAGCTGCTTTTTGCTGATGACGCTGCCCTCGTTGCACACACAGAGAGAGCCCTGCAGCGCATCACGTCCTGCTTCGCAGACGCTGCCCAGCTCTTTGGACTCGAGGTCAGTCTGAAAAAGACAGAGGTCCTCCATCAGCCGGCACCCAAGACAGTGTATCGCCCTCCTCACATCACCATTGGCGAGTCTGAACTAAAGTCAGTGCACCAGTTTACTTACCTTGGCTGCATTATCACGTCGGACGCCAAGCTGGACAAGGAGCTTGACAGCAGGCTGGCAAAAGCGAACAGCGCTTTCGGGCGACTTTTCAAGCGGGTGTGGCACAATCAACAGCTGAAAACAGGCACCAAGATCAGCGTGTACAGAGCTGTCGTCCTCACCACCCTGCTGTATGGTTCCGAGTCCTGGGCCCTCTACCGCAGCCAACTACGACTCCTCGAACGCTTCCACCAGCGCTGCCTGCGCACCATCCTGGGCATTCACTGGAGTGATTATGTTACCAACGTCGAGGTCCTTGAACAGGCTGAAACTGTGAGCATCGAGGCTTTGCTGCTGCGGACACAGCTCCGCTGGGCGGGGCATGTCTCCAGGATGGAGGATCATCGCCTACCAAAGATCACCCTGTTCGGCGAGCTTGCTACTGGACACCGTGACAGAGGGGCACCAAAGAAGAGATACAAAGACTGTCTCAAGAAGTCACTTAGTGCCTGCCAAATCGACCACCACCAGTGGTCTTCGCTTGCTGTGGACCGTGACACCTGGCGCTCCACCATTTACAAGGCAGCTGTCTCCTTTGAGGACTCTCGCAGAGCTAGCCTTAAGGACAAGCGGCTCAGGAGAAAAAACAGAGATGCCGCAACTCAGAACCCTGGCTATACCTCCCCCTGCAGCCACTGCGGTCGAACCTGCCTGTCCCGGATTGGCCTCCGCAGCCACGAACAAGCCTGCAGACGTCGTGGGCAACTCCTATAAAATCTTCGTTCGCGAAGTCAAGCCAAGATATATATATATATATATATATATATATATATATATATATATATATATATATATATATATATATATATATATATATATATATATATATATATATATATATATATATATATATATATATATATATATATATATATATATATATATATATATATATATATATATATGGGCCAATCAGGCAAAAAGACACACTGCATACCTCTCTTCGCCCGCTACGAAAAAACTTGCGTAGCCGAGCAAGGAAGCTAACCAGTGTGGCAAAAAGACTACCCGATCGACTCCTTGTCGGTCCGGTCAATAGTTTTGAGAACAAAGAAAATAGGATTAACTCACTGGTTGGAGCTGGGTAAAGACTATGTCCCACCATCGTCTGTGTCTGAAGAACCAGCATCTGTAATAAGATATGCATTTTATGTGCTTGTCTGTGATTTCGGAATTTACCGTTTTCAGCGATTAGGCCATAATCACAAATTAGTGCACAATGAATATACATAGTGATGAAGTGTTTATATGTGAAGAAGAAGTGTAATAACTCATTGTGCCGAGGTACGAAATACCCACATTTTGGAGTTATCGTCTGAAGACTGCATTGCAATTCAGGAGACAGATCGACCATGATAGTTAAAGGGTGGTGGCAGAATAGCTTGGCGCCTACAGGCGCCAAGCTATTCTGCCACCACCCTTGAACTATTATGGTCGAGCCATATCTTGCTGTGGTGTGTCGCGGGCAGAATGAGATCAACACATAAAATTCAATACACTCGCATGAAAATAACACACTCACACACACACACACACACATACACACACACTATATCTTCTTACCAAAACTGGCAGTAGACAATAAGTCCTCATGACTGACAATAATATTGCGTGCCTCGTCAACAAAAGATTTGCAACTGAATCAATATGTGTCAAAGCCCGCTGAGCTTTTATACGATGTAGACGAACTCATCCTTTGGCAAAAACCCTCCCAACTCCAAAAGCCATAGATTCTCATGGGGGCCCTGCGACCACAAGAGCCAATGAAAATGTATGCCATCTTGCTCGGTAGTAGTGTGCTTGTTCTCATTTCTGCAAAGCAAACGGCATGATCTTTCAGCCAAGACCGGGCCCTACAACTGCAAAAGGCATAGATGCACATGAACCCAGTTTGCGGTCGATGGGACGCATGAGAATCTGTGTCTTTATTTGGTAGTAATCTGCCACCACCACTCCCATCAACTCTAATCCCTTCTCAAACGGAATAATTCAAGGGAGTTTGACTCGTAAGCATGTAAATAAAAACCACCGCAGTGTAACTTGCTGATACCAGTAAACATCCGCGACTGAGTGACGCGAGTGACGTGTATTGTTGGTTAGTTCGGGTTTAACGTCCACCGCACCGAGGTGATCATGGACGGCTCTGACGGGCGGGTTATGGGGGGACAGGAAAATCTATTGCCTATGGAGTACGACCTGAACACTGATCAACTCAGGCGCACTCCAACTGTGCCACTTTGATTTACCAGGACCGTTTCAACGGACATGCTGTTGAACAAATCCGTTTTTTTCCCTGGATTGTGAGTCCAGCTACCGGGGCCGGGACGGGATTCGAAACCACGACCAGGCGATTCCCTTCGCTCTCCTGCTCCGACGTTTAACCGCCTGAGCTATGTCGGACTCTGACGTGTATTGTGTGTATAACCCGGCGTATATTAAAGCTGTCGACCAATCAAATTGACGTTTTCTTAGCAGCGGTGTCTCCGCCCTCCCCTACCTGTGTGTAATTTACATTTGTTAACTCCGTGACCACATCGCACTTTAAAAAAAATTACGCGCATTAAGGTTCATGTGTGGAAATTCACTTAAGCGTTCAGGAGGCACTTTGGCAATAAAAACTGCAACCTCGGAAATTCTCATTCGTCAAATCTGTCACGACACCGCGCCTAAAAGCTACCCTCTGTAACGTTTATACCGAACTTGGAGATTTGGCTTCTTCGTTGACATTACAACTGTGCAGAATTTGTCAGTGCTGTGAACCCTTTCAAAAATTAAACGCCACCCAACTGAAAATGGTTTCAGCAAGAGGTATAGATCCTCATGAGCCCCCGCACTGTGTAATCATGTCCCTTTTGACGCCTGAAGATAAGATATATTTGACGTTGAATTTACAAAGATTAAAAAATGTGTGTCAGTTGGTAGTGTTGGCCATAACTCTCCTAACAATGCAGCCACCGGTTACACACACACACACACACACACACACACACACACACACACACACACACACACACACACACACGCACACGCGCACGCACACGCACACGCACACACGCACACACACAAAGCATCAATGGTACCTGCATGCGCAAAAGGCTGTTAACTCATTCGAGACTTGCCGCATCTGCTTAAAACCCCGTATCCGGATACGGCGCGTCTCAAATGAGTTAAAACCACATCAGCGTGGGACGACAAGGTCCGTATGGGGGTAGGAGACATTACCCGTCTAAACTGCAGTGACTTTTGACAAACAACCGCACGATACATAGATATTGGGGTTTGACCCCTTTGTTCATACAGCACTTGAATCTGTTGACAGTGCCGGTGTCTGTATGAACAAAGTGGTTAATGCCGTTGATAACGCCATAACACGGGCGGACAGTTACAACAATATCCAGGAGATTATAGCTATCGTGAATAGGTAATAAACATTTGCAATAATGGTAAACAGCTATGGCACAATTCAAAGCAGCAGGATTATTTATGCATTGGTTGTGTTTTCTTGTCGTTGGTTTGCTTTTGCGTGGTTTCATTTGGTTGATTGTTAGGTTGCTTGCTTGCTTTGCTTTCCCTTTTTCGCTTTTTTTGGGGGGTATAGTCTTTCTTGCGAAGCAACTCTACGATTAGTCAGGCGATTTTCCCCGGAGGTACCTTGCAAGCGGAGATGATGATAGAAGGGTTGTGAGGTGAGGATTTTGTCATGCAGGGGTCATGAGAGGGAATTAGAATTTGTAATTGTGTGAATAGCGATGACACCTCCCCTCCCAAAGCAAATGCAAGTGTCCTTGGTAGGGGGGGGTTTCCTTAGCGACACGCGTGTGGCCTTGCGACTGCTGTACAGTTGCAAGTGAATATGTGTTGAATGAAATCTCTTGGCTTGACTTCGCGAACGAAGATTTTATAGGAGTTGCCCACGACGTCTGCAGGCTTGTTCGTGGCTGCGGAGGCCAATCCGGGACAGGCAGGTTCGACCGCAGTGGCTGCAGGGGGAGGTATGGCCAGGGTTCTGAGTTGCGGCATCTCTGTTTTTTCTCCTGAGCCGCTTGTCCTTAAGGCTAGCTCTGCGAGAGTCCTCAAAGGAGACAGCTGCCTTGTAAATGGTGGAGCGCCAGGTGTCACGGTCCGCAGCAAGCGAAGAACACTGGTGGTGGTCGATTTGGCAGGCACTAAGTGACTTCTTGAGACAGTCTTTGTATCTCTTCTTTGGTGCCCCTCTGTCACGGTGTCCAGTAGCAAGCTCGCCGAACAGGGTGATCTTTGGTAGGCGATGATCCTCCATCCTGGAGACATGCCCCGCCCAGCGGAGCTGTGTCCGCAGCAGCAAAGCCTCGATGCTCACAGTTTCAGCCTGTTCAAGGACCTCGACGTTGGTGACATAGTCACTCCAGTGAATGCCCAGGATGGTGCGCAGGCAGCGCTGGTGGAAGCGTTCGAGGAGTCGTAGTTGGCTGCGGTAGAGGGCCCAGGACTCGGAACCATACAGCAGGGTGGTGAGGACCACAGCTCTGTACACGCTGATCTTGGTGCCTGTTTTCAGCTTTTGATTGTGCCACACCCGCTTGAAAAGTCGCCCGAAAGCGCTGTTCGCTTTTGCCAGCCTGCTGTCAAGCTCCTTGTCCAGCTTGGCGTCCGACGTGATAATGCAGCCAAGGTAAGTAAACTGGTGCACTGATTTTAGTTCAGACTCGCCAATGGTGATGTGAGGAGGGCGATACACTGTCTTGGGTGCCGGCTGATGGAGGACCTCTGTCTTTTTCAGACTGACCTCGAGTCGAAAGAGCTGGGCAGCGTCTGCGAAGCAGGACGTGATGCGCTG
Source organism: Semisulcospira habei (assembly GCA_036245525.1). NCBI lineage: Eukaryota > Metazoa > Mollusca > Gastropoda > Semisulcospiridae > Semisulcospira > Semisulcospira habei. Next base: position 129,786,623 of record BTPG01000006.1, read on the forward strand.
CAGGGTTTTCTCTGTGTGTGCAACGAGGGCAGCGTCATCAGCAAAAAGCAGCTCACGAATCAGTTGGTCTAGGGTTTTCGTGTGGGCCTGCAGTCGTCTGAGGTTGAACAGGCTGCCATCGAGACGATACCTGATGTACACTGCATCGTCATCATCGAGGTCCACTGTGGCCTGCTTCAACATCATGCTAAAAAAGATGGTGAAGAGGGTCGGTGCCAGCACGCAGCCCTGCTTTACGCCGTTGAGAATAGGGAATGGTTCTGAGAGGTCATTGTTGAGTCTGACCTGGCCTTGCTGGTCCTCGTGTAGCTGGACAATCATGCTGAGGAACTTTGGGGGACAGCCAAGTCGCTCCAGGATCTGCCACATGCCTTGCCTGCTCACAGTGTCGAACGCTTTTGTTAGGTCGACAAACGTTACCTACAGCCCTTTGTTCTGCTCGCGGCACTTCTCCTGAAGCTGTCTCAGCACAAAGACCATATCGGTGGTGCTCCTGTTTGCTCTGAAGCCACACTGGCCCTCTGGGAGGTGGTCTTCAGCGATGGCAGGTTTCAGCCGATTCAGGAGCAGCCTTGCAAGAATTTTCCCAGCAATGGACAGCAGGGTAATTCCCCGATAGTTGGAACAGTCAGACTTCTTGCCTTTGTTCTTGTACAGGGTGATAACGACAGCATCACGGAGATCCTTTGGTAGTGTTCCTTCCTCCCAGCAGCAGAGAAAGAGGTCATGGAGCTTGTTGTGCAGTGCTGTGCCTCCATGTTTCCAGATCTCTGGCGGTATTCCATCAATGCCTGCTGCTTTGCCACTCTTGAGCTGGTGGATGGCTGTGAGGGTCTCTTCAGCGGTGGGCGGTTCGTCCAATTCAACCTTTACTGGGAGTTGTGGGATTTGTAGGACGACTGCTTCTTGAACAGTGCGCTCAGTGCTGAAGAGTCTCTGAAAGTACTCCGACCAGCGGTTCAAGATGGATGTATTATCTGTGAGGAGTGCCTGGCCATTCGCGCTTCGCAGGGGACTTTGTACCAGGTGCCTGGGGCCATACACTGCTTTCAGTGCTTCGTAGAAGCCCCTGTAGTCACCATTGTCAGCGCAAAGCTGGGTCCTCTGTGCAAGTCTGGTCCACCACTCATTCTGGAGATCTCTGAGCTTGCGCTGGAGACTGCTGCAGACGAGGCGGAAGGCAGACTTCTTCACAGGGCAGGAAGGCTGGGCTAGGTGGGCCTGGTGGGCGGCTCTTTTTTTTTTCCTAGGTGTTCCTGGATCTTAACATCGTTTTCGTCAAACCAGTCTTTGTTCTTCTTTCTAGCGAAACCCAAGACTTCTGCAGAGGATTTTGCAATAGCAGTTTTCAGTTGTTCCCAGAGTGTTTCAGGGGAGGAGTCTGCTGGGTCTGCTGTGTCTTTGAGCCTGCGCTGTAAATCTGTCTGAAAGACAGCTTTCACGTCGTCGCGCTGAAGGCTGGCAACATCAAGCTTTTTCTTGGGGGGGCCCCATTTCTTGGGTTTTGGCTTGACGTGGAGCTTGAGTTTGCAGCGGACAAGGCGGTGGTCAGTGTGGCACTCCGCGCTGGGCATCACTCTGGTGAGTAGGACATCACTGCGGTCCCTCTGACGCACTAGGACATAGTCGATAAGGTGCCAGTGTTTGGAGCGAGGATGCATCTAGGTGGTCTTTCGACTGTCCTTTTGCTGAAAAGTAGTGTTGGTGATGACCAGTTGCTGCTCTGCACAGAACTCCAACAGTAGGCGGCCATTGTCATTGCAGTTCCCGACGCCATGCTTGCCGAGGACTCCTTTCCAGGCTTCAGAGTCCTGGCCCACTCTGGCGTTGAAGTCGCCAAGGATGATGACTTTGTCGTCTGCAGGGGTGCTCTGTATGAGGCTGCGCAGGTCAGTGTAAAACTTGTCCTTTTCAGCAGGCTCTGCCTGGAGGGTTGGGGAGTACACACTGAGAAGGGTGACGTGTTGCTGGTGTCTCAGTGGGAGGCGCATGGACATGATGCGGTCTGAGTGACCCGTTGGTAGGTTTTCCAGCTTTGTCGCAATGGAGGTCTTGACCATGAAACCCACGCCTGAGAGCCGTGTTTCTGATCTTGGCCTGCCTGACCAGTAGAGGGTGTACCCAGCGCCAAGTTCTTGGAGGCTGCCTTCGTCCGGAAGGCGTACTTCACTGAGCGCGGCGATGTCGATGTTTAACCTCCGCAATTCATGGGCAATGAGGGCGGAGCGACGTTCAGGGCGTCCGCTGTCTGCTTTGTCGACCATGGTTCGGATGTTCCAGCATGCTACGTCGAGTCCGGTCGTGGTCGTCATGAGAGTGGATCCGTTATTCTTTCTTGTTTTTTGACCGCAGGAGAAGATGCCCGTTGACCGCGGCTAGCCAACTGGGGTTGCGAGGGGACGAGCTTTGGTTAGGCCACCTTTTCTAGGCCCCTCTCCGTGTGGAGCAAGCAGTGCTGTCCCTAGAGAAGGCTGCTTGGTCGTTCAGGGTGTGCCGAGTGATGTTGTCATCCCCAGGTCAACATCAGGCGACCAATATCCTGAACCGCCTGCATGCAGGTTTGAGACTGCGGCTTCCAGTGACATCTTTCACCTGCCGTTTCGCCCCTCGCCCGTCGCTACAGGACTTGGAATGGTCAGTGTCATGGTCCGTGGACGTTTCCTAAGGCCTGCGTATGCGGTGGAGCTTTTTGGTGGAGTGCAGTGTGCGCAGTACTGGCCCCACCCTTTAAACCCTTGGTTCGTCTGCCATGGCCTAGCAAGCTGGGACGGTGGCATCGAGGTCCTCGGGTCGTAGGTTTTATATCAGACTGTCCTTGTCCTAGTCTCTGGCTCAAAAGCCTTCCCCGGAGACACGGGGGCTTTGATGTCAGGGGTTTCCTCCCTTAGCCTTTCCGCAGCCAAGCGGCCAGGCCTGCAAGGCAGCAGGGGACTCGTGGAGGGCGGGGTTGTCTATGTCCCGTGCAGATGTGAACATCTGCCCACTGCCCACTGAATGAAATAACGTATGACATAATGCACACACGCGCGCGCACACACAACACACACACTCACTCACACACACAAACACACACACACACACACACACACACACACACAAACACTTACAACCCAAACAAAACACAAGTTATGCATAGGCTACACATTTGCTGTAGGTGACTATCGCTGAAGGCGCTATCATGTAAAAGGAAAGAAGATCGGATGAACCATAACCCACAAAGTCCCTTCTATGTGAGAGCTGTCCTCACTGTCAACTGTCTCTAGCTTTTGTCTTTGACCTGATTCTGATGTTGAAATATCTCCTTGTAAAAAAGCCTAGCAGATATGCCAATGCGCCACAGTGAATTCTAGAAGGATCGCAGTGCATATGCGTCATTGGTTTGTGAAACATCATTTGTCATGAGGTTTGTTTGGGGGTTTTTGTTGTTGTTTTTACGTAATTTATATTTAACGTGATATGAGTTTCACTTTCGCTTTAAGGCTTGAGAAAATGGTGACAAAACTAGAATATCACGGTAAAATTTCAGTTTTGCTATAATTTGCGTGAAATCAGGTTGACTTTACATGATATATTAAGTACACATGCATGCTCTTCTAAAAGCGCGTCGATGTGTGTGCGCACGTGCGTGTGTGTGTGTGTGTGTGTGTGTGTGTGTGTGTGTGTGTGTGTATGTGTGTGTGCGCCTGTGTGCGCGCTCTCCAAATATCACCAAGAGGCATAGAGATCTATGCCTCTTGGAGATGCGCGCATATTATGTGTGTGTGTGTGTGAGAGAGAGAGAGAGAGAGAGAGAGAGAGAGAGAGAGAGAGAGAGAGAGAGAGAGAGAGAGAGAGAGAGAGAGAGAGAGAGAGAGAGGAGAGAGACAATGACAATGACAATGACAATGACAATGATTCTTTATTTTACAACGGTGAAAGTTTTGGCTGGCACAACCATTTTTCGAACTTGCCGTTGCTAATCTAATCTACAAATAATGCACAAAGTGTGAAAATATTATATGAAAAAAACAAAGAAAAAAAACCAGCAACAACAATAACAACAACAAAAACGTGCACACACACACACACACACACACACACACACACACACACACACACACACAAACACACACACACACACACACACACACACACACACACACACGCACACACTGAGTATTATAGGGTCGCAGTGAAAGTATTAAGATAATGACGTGAAGTAATTGAAAATACTGGCTCTAAAACACGAAAGGGTTGTTGATGTTGTAACTTTCCTAGGCAAATTGTTCCACAGGCTATGGCCTGAGAACGCTAAACTTGTCTTGTAGAGATCGATTCTAGGTCGTGGTACAATAATGAATTGCCTTGATCTTGAGTACGTTGTGATGGAAAGGAAAATAGTTTCTTAATATAATCAGGCATTTTGCTATTCAATGTTTTGAACATAATTATTCCCTTATTGTACATTAAGTGATTTTTCAGGCAAAGAATCTCCAAGGTTTTCAGTTTATTATCGGTAGTTGAGTTAGGATCAGGTAGGATAAGTTTTGCGGCTCTTCGATGAAGAGAGTTCAGTCTCTTCAATTGGACCTCGCTTGCTCCATCCCACACTGTAGAAGCATAGTCGATGTGTGACCTGATGTGGGCGTTAAAGAACAGTTTACCTGTTTCTGCATCAGTGATATATTTTAATTTGGCTAAAATGTAAAGTTTCTTTGATATTATGTTGCATATGTTAGTAATATGACACTGCCATTTAAACTGGTTATCTACAGTAACACCGAGAAGACGATGTTCTGTTACTTGACTGATGGGTTTTCCTTGAAGAGACAAGCTGAGTGAGAGAGAGCCTAGCTGGTGCTTTTGACGGGTACTTAATACCATACATTCAGTCTTCGCTGGGTTTAGGATCATGGAGTTGTTACTACACCAGCTGTCAATGTCTTGTAGTGCGCTTTGTAGGCGTGTATCAATAATAGATGAATTCTCGTCGGGCATGTGTATTGCAGCATCATCCGCGAACATATCGTATGAAACATTATGATCGTTAATTGTGAGCGGAAGGTCGTTAATGAACAAACAAAATAAAAGAGGGCCTAAAATAGAGCCCTGGGGCACGCCATGCTTGACTAAGCGGTGATTAGATTATGTACCATTAAGAAGGACTTTTTGTCTTCTGTCATCCAAGTAGGATTTGAAGAACGTGGCAGCGCTGTTGGTGTACAACGAAATTTTCTTTATCAATATATCATAGTTTACTAAATCAAAAGCTTTACGGAAGTCTAAAAAGACTACACCTGTTAGTTTGGATTCATTGATAGATGCTAACCAGGTGTCTGTCATCCTAATCAGCGCGGTATGGCAGGAATGGTTTTGGTCTGAAACCTGACTGCAATGGATGGATAAGATTTCGGTTTTCTAAATATTTAGATAGATGTTTATGAATATGCCTCTCTAAAGGCTTTGACAAAACTGGTAGTAATGAAAAGGGACGAAAATTATTAATTTCACTTAGATCTTTTGATTTTGGTAGTGGGATTACTTTTGCATCTTTAAATACATCCGGAAAACAGTTTTGTTTTATACAGAGATTGTAGATGTACGTGAGACTCTCAACGATATATGGGAGAGATGTCTTGAGTATTTTTGAGCTGATCTCATCAGGCCCGGATGACTATTTTCCATCGAGGTAATTAATCTGCCCACTTCATGAACCGCTATAGGCGGTATGATGAAAGGTTCGTTGTTTTTATTTTTCTGGTTACAGTAGTCTAGTAATTTGTCTGGACAAATATACTCCTGTGAGTTATTTCCCAGTGGCATTAGTGATTCCGCCACAGAGACAAAATGGTCGTTAAAACTGTTTGCAGTGAGGTGGGGTGGTAAAGACGCACTACTTTTATTTGTACCTTTGGTTACTAAATTTATGGCACGCCATACAGTGGAGGAGTCTTTACTTTGCTTAACTACCTTACTGAAGAGAGATTTTCTTGCTTCTAAAACCATTGATTTTACGCGATTACGCTGTGTTTTGTATTCAGCAAAACGCTTCGTTTTTTTTAGCTCGTCCCTGTGTTCCATAGCCTCTATCAGATCCGCAGTTAGCCAGGGTGGTAAGGCGGCGTACTTAACTCTCTTTTGCTTCAGGGGCGCGTGTTTATTCAGCACACCGAGAAAGACGCGGTACCAGGTGTCCAATGCTTTGTTTGGGTCACTATCGTTATAAACGTCCGTGAACTGTGCTCTATCTAAATCAGTCAAAAAGGCAATTTCATTAAAGTTTTTAAATGATCTATAAGTGATGCACGTGTGACCTTGCTTTTTCATTTTTGAAAGTTTTGACAGCCATATGCAGCTAACTGGATAGTGGTCGCTGACACTCAGACTATCAACTTGAGTGTTGCTAACTGCGAGAGGTTTGTTGGTATAGATATGGTCTATAATTGTGGCTGATGTTGGCGTAACTCTCGTGGGGGATGTCACCATTTGTTGGAGACCGACTAAGGTAGTAGTACACTCCCATGATGGATGAGGTTTCAGAAAGTCAATATTAAAATCTCCAAGAAGCAGAACATCTTTGGTCTGAATGTCTGTTTTATCGATCATGTGTAAAAAGCTATCGTACCACTCAAAGGTGGCTGCAGGGTTTCGATACAGAAACCCGACAAGTAAAGGAGGGGATTTAGAGTGTTTGATTTCTACCCAAATACATTCTACATCATCCGTTTCTAGGTCTTGTCTCCTGCGGGTTATGTGTAGAATTGATTGATGGATGTATACCGCTACACCTGTCTCACCCTGGACTGACGGATCTCTCCTAATAATAGAATAATTTGGGATGGTGATGGCTTCATTACTGATGTGGGAGGCCAACCGAGTTTCGGTTAAACCCATTAGGTGAAAATAGTCGGGGGAATTAACATAAACACAGATATCGTGAACTTTGTTTGCTAGGTGGTAGACATTGAGCTGACCGATACGGAATCTTTGTCCTTTTCTCGATGGTCCGCGCATGGCTTTACAATGTTTAAAGAACCAGGTAACAAAATATCAACACAAAGTACCAAAGCAAAAACTAGAAAACGAATACACATACAGTAAATATCAACAGAAAAAAAACCCACACAACTAAAATGAAGTTAAATCAAGTGTCGGTAAGTAAACTGAACGGTTAACTTCAAGAACCGTGTGATGTAGCACCCCCGAAATAAAAATGGAAGTGAAAGTATAATGACTACAAGTACGAAATCTAAGAAACAGACAAGAGTTAATATCAAAGTTCACGTGAAATGAAGTCCATATGCTATTAAAACACACTTGCTTCGCCACTGCAAACATATAATATACGAGTCCGCGAGTGCTGAGTGAATGTGAAAACAGATACACCAGTCGTTTGATTTCACTTCGATGATCGTAAACTGAGTCAGGTGTACGGGCTGTCCGAAACAGAACAAGTACAGTAGTCATGCAATTTAAAATATTTGCATAACTTACAGTTTGCAGTGCAAACTCACTGTACTATTATGTGTAACAGTTTCACATATACGACCAAGCACTATTGCAACCAGGTGTAGCTGTCAACCATGTGTCTCTGTCACATAAGGAATTAATCTTTAAACTACTGAGTCACTGTCAAAACCAGACAACTAAATAAGTCGTTACTATAATATCAGATCGAGCGTGTTTGATGACACCTTCACACCTACACCTACACACACACACACACACACACACACACACACACACACACACACACACATACTCACACACATACACACACACGGAGTGTATATGCGTACCTTTTTTACTTCCAGCGCCAAGTAGGAACGACTAATCGACCCTGAAAGCCGGAAAGTAGTAACCGACCAGCTGTGCGCGGCGCAGAGCTGATCGGACAAAACCTCCATCGATAAAGGTCCATCCATCGCTCCTCGTGTGGTTAGAACAAAGACAACATCCTAAAGTCTATACCGCTTGGCCCTGGAAGTAAAAGAGGTAGCGGGATGTCCTTCAGACAAACGGTCTTAGAAACTGAGCCAGCAACTTCAGCAGGTGTTGAGGGTCCAGGGCCGTGTTGGTCTCCACTCCCTGACTCTGGAACCAGGCGTTGGTGGGTGGGGCGGCCATTGGCGGAACGATAGGCCCTGTTCCTGCTGGCACTAGTGGCGGGAAGTCTGAAGACTGGAGCTGGAGCCCCTGACGTGCTCGGCGTTGTTTGCTCCCCAACCCATTGTCGGGCGCTGATTGGTTAAGCTGGCTGGTCGACGTTGAATGAAACTGTTGGCGGTTCTGGGCGTCGAACATCAAAGGATGCGATCCGCCAAGGTCCGACAACAAGTTGCCTTGCGGAGAGAAAGGAAATACTGAGTGGAAATGGACAATTTCTATTGACCTCTTAATTTTACGATATTTGCCCACAAAACATACACTTAGTCACACCATGCATTTTCCCCATATTTTCTTTATTTTTATTTGAAAAATAGAGAATAAGAATTTGGACAATTTCTATAGACCTCATAATTCCACTATTTTTACCCACAAATCTTCCACACCTTCACGCCGCCCATTTTCCCCAAAAATGTTCGTATTAAAACAGCGCCCAGACAATCTTGCCTAACTGAACACGCCACTGCCAACGCGCGCGCGCACCTCTTACCGTGCCACAGGGACACTAATTACGTAAACATCAAAATATATATAATGAGTGGACTGAACCAGCATTAACACAATGACTGAGTTAACCCTCTTAATTATAACTTTTGACCCCTTATTATCTATGTTCCCTACACAGAGTAAATACCATCGAAATTTACCCTTTAAATCATCGTTTGAACAGTCACCATTTTATATACCTTCCCCGCATAGTAGTTACCAACAGGGGTTAATTAGATTGTGTGTATCAACATACTGTATAAAACTTAACCTGAAATACAAACACGCACACACTGCCTGCCGCCTTAATGTATACCCGTCGTATGTGTTTACGCAACAGTCAGTGGCAACCGTGCCAAGCCTTTTGTGACAGTCAACCGTTTAATACTCTATTATTAGCAGCTGTGTAAGCCCTGACTAGACGTCATGTTCAAACTGGTTTATTTTAAACCTGACGTACCCCCCACACACCACCCCCACCCCCCACCCACACACCACCCCCACCCCCACCCCACCCCCCACCCCCACCCCCCCCCCACACACACACACCCACCCCCCACACACACCCCCAACCCCCACACACACCCCCACCCCCCACACACCACCCCCACCACCCCCCACCCCACAAACACACCCCCACCCCTCACACACACCCCACCCCCCACACCCCCCCACCCACACACCACCTCCACCCCCACCCCACCCCCCACCCACACACACCCCCACCTCCACCCCACCCCCCCCCCACCCCTATTACAAAAATATCGAATTTAGGTTACTGTGCCAAAACGAGAAAGTAGTTCAAATTTTGGTCACTGGGTCAAAACGAGAAAATTAGATCAATTTTTGGTCACTGTGTCATTAGGCCATTTCAGAAAATGTATGCCATATCAAAATAAGGAGGCCACACTCTGGTTTGAACTACAGCAACTTTTCTCAAAATAATTTTTCAACTACATGAGCAAATAAAAAAAATACGCCCTGAAATAGGCACGTCCCGTCAGGTTATTCAATTGGACAGGTCCATAAAAAGGGGTGATTTAAAAATACCCCCTTGTCAGTGTATGTATAGATTTAATATACACCCTTTTTTGTCAGAGCGATATGTAAGTGTCAAGCCAAGGCCTTTTATTAATAAGATCGAACCGGTTTTTCCAGCTGTGTCTGACGTGACTGTTTGCTAATTTTATTGATCAGTTTGTACCGAAACGTTCTGAAGAAAACACAGCTCTTTATCGGTGCCTACACACAATATGACGCAAAGTTCTGGAACAAACGTTTTTAAGCAAGCTGGAATTCTTCGCAAACGACTAAACATTTGTGACAGAAAAGGTGGTGTTTACAACCGTGAACTGAAACTTATGAAGGGCTAGCTCGGCAGTGTCGCGTTAGTCATTTACTGCATAGTACCTGAGACAAGACAAGCCTTAAATTCTCAGTGCCGAGTCACTCAGTGTTAGCGCAGCCTAATGTGATTTGTTACACTAACATTGAGCTATCTTGAACCAGTGGCCAACTACACGCTATTACAGGTGGCTTAGCTGTGTGTCGCGCCGCGAAAATAAGCAGCATACCGATCTCGCTTTGAGTGTAAGCTGTGTACAATCAACAGTGTTGGACGGCGCGGTGTTAACAGAATGTTGATCGGCTTTTCAATCGTAGTCATTGCTATCACTTCCATACCGTGGACAACTAATAAATTCAAGACAAAACACAGAGTTAAATGTCTCTGTTTACAAGGTCTTAGCAAGCTGTGTAATCTCATGTGATCGTTGTATCCAGCGTATACAATGACGTAGCCTCTTAGAAACGAAACTAAGTGCGGCGCTGTGACTAATTGAGTATACAGACGTTGCGTGTCGCGTGACATACAACCGGTGAAGTGTGAGTGCATGTTTGTCTGTGGGTATGTTTGTCTGTCTACCTTGTTTGTCTGTATGTCTGTGTGCGTATGTGCGTGCATGTGCGTGTGTGTTTGTCTTTGTCTCTGTGTGTGTGCGTGCATTGTGTTTGTTTGTTTGTGCGTGAGTGTGTGTATGTGTGTACGTGTGTGTGTATGTGATTGTATGTGTGTATGCGCGTTTGTGTGAATGTGTCTGTATGTGTGCATGTGTGTATTATATTAATCGGAATGCATCTGCCTGTATGCGTGTGTATGTGTGCCGTGTGTGTGTGAGTATGTACATCCCATAAACCGGGGACACACATGGGTTATACACCCACAACCGGGGATTTTCAGTAAACAGGGGAAGTCGCCGGTTCCAGACGATTTGGGTTATCATTTGCGACATATATTATGACTGAAAACAATGTTACTGGTGAAATATGAGCAAAATCTGACGTATTCGGTTCATATGGTTACACACACACACACACACACACACACACACACACACACACACACACACACACACAAATGACACACTTGATAACATTTTTTTTTCTTTTTTTATACCTACAGATACTTGATAACAAATTTCCAAAGTCACCTATAACTGACAAATTACTTTTCAGGTAACTTTTTAAAGTTCCTATAAGTTAGTTGACACAAGAAGTTATAAGTGTCTTAAAATAAGAACTTATAATTTCTTATAGGAACTTAAACATAAGAAATTGTAAGTTCTTGACTCAAGTCACAACTTAAGTCACAACTTACTCGGACAGATTTGACAAGATACAAGGACAACAAGAAAACTTTTTTTTTAGTAATAGTCTGGTGGTGGTGGAGCTGATGGGGTTAAATAGTTAGGCGGCATGACATCTTTCTGCGAAGTGTAATGAAAAAATAATAAACGATTACCAAATCTGATTTTTATTTGCTTAAAAGATTGTGTAGTTTTTCTGTGGTTTCCTGAACACCGATCTGTTTTCCCATCTCTAAAAAACTAGCCTTCAGTTCTTCAACATTCACAGGAGATTGACTACGCATTTTATTCTGTATTTCAGACTTCTGTTTCTTGTAATTATTTAAATCATCCTGGACCTGCTTAAATTCTTCGTCATCAATAAAATTATCATTCAATGCCTTACTGATAATAAGTTTCATACTGCTCAGCTTCGCACCAGCGAGCGTACTCAACGCTTCATGTTTCTGTAACTTCATATGAAACCTCTTGTTTATGGCCTCCAAACCAAAGCAAGCCAGGCATGTAGCAACGCTAACACCCTCAACTGCTATTCCAATTAAACTTCCAATTCCTGTGGCAAACAGAACAATACCCCCTACAGAACAACCAGCTGAAATTGCACCAACAGCCATAGAAGTGTTTTGAATAGAATTGAAAACGGTCTTATACCGTCTCTTACATCTGGAGTACCTCGCCTCTTCACTTTCCAAATATTTAATTGCTTCTGTAATATTCATTAAACGAAATGCGTCTGCCTGTAATGTTTTATCTGATGCAATTGGTACAGCTGTCACATGTGGATCAGGTGCAAGCGTTGTTTTAGTCGTCACAATTGATTCAGTCGGCTCAAGCGTCGGTAGTATTGGATAGAATTTAACCATTTTTTTATTGACAAATATTTTTTATTTAATCAGCAATTACATTTTGCAACTCGTCAAAAGTATACAATTTGCTGGCATAATAAAATGAAACAAGATCAATGTGTTCAAGGTTTATGTAACTTAGACGAACAAAAGTTGTTTTGTCAACTAATATCTTGACAGCTGGAACACTGCTCGAAACTTCAAAAACATCTACATTTTTTCTAATAGCAATAAAAACTTTTGTTGCTTCTGTCACTGTTTCATCCCATGTAAGTTTGATTCCCTGTGCTATATCTGCCTCTTTGATAGAAGCTATAGATCTCAAGATAATTTCAAATACTATTGTCGCTTCTCTTGTTATGACTAAGCTTGCTGGCATAAACACAACAGAAGTATCTGATCTTCCCTTTCTAGTTGTAAGAAGATACCGCCGTCTCTCATAATTTTCAACTTTCAGTTTATCTCTGCTATTGTTGTCTGGGGCAAAGCTTGGAACAAGGCTTACAATAAGTGGCCCGGAATTAACAACTTTCCTAAACACTAAGGCGCCTTCATCATCAGCGTATACTCTTGGCTTGACTTCGCGAACGAAGATTTTATAGGAGTTGCCCACAACGTCTGCAGGCTTGTTCGTGGCTGCGGAGGCCAATCCGAGACAGGCAGGTTCGACCGCAGTGGCTGCAGGGGAAGGTATGGCCAGGGATCTGAGCTGCGGCATCTCTGTTTTTTCTCCTGAGCCGCATGTCCTTAAGGCTAGCTCTGTGAGAGTCCTCAAAGGAGACAGCTGCCTTGTAAATGGTGGAGCGCCAGGTGTCACGGTCCGCAGCAAGCGAAGACCACTGGTGGTGGTCGATTTGGCAGGCACTAAGTGACTTCTTGAGACAGTCTTTGTATCTCTTCTTTGGTGCCCCTCTGTCACGGTGTCCAGTAGCAAGCTCGCCGAACAGGGTGATCTTTGGTAGGCGATGATCCTCCATCCTGGAGACATGTCCCGCCCAGCGGAGCTGTGTCCGCAGCAGCAAAGCCTCGATGCTCACAGTTTCAGCCTGTTCAAGGACCTCGACGTTGGTGACATAGTCACTCCAGTGAATGCCCAGGATGGTGCGCAGGCAGCGCTGGTGGAAGCGTTCGAGGAGTCGTAGTTGGCTGCGGTAGAGGGCCCAGGACTCGGAACCATACAGCAGGGTGGTGAGGACCACAGCTCTGTACACGCTGATCTTGGTGCCTGTTTTCAGCTGTTGATTGTGCCACACCCGCTTGAAAAGTCGCCCGAAAGCGCTGTTCGCTTTTGCCAGCCTGCTGTCAAGCTCCTTGTCCAGCTTGGCGTCCGACGTGATAATGCAGCCAAGGTAAGTAAACTGGTGCACTGACTTTAGTTCAGACAAGCCGATGGTGATGTGAGGAGGGCGGTACACTGGCTTGGGTGCCGGCTGATGGAGGACCTCTCTCTTTTTAAGACTGACCTCGAGTCCAAAGAGCTGGGCAGCATCTGCGAAGCAAGATGTGATGCGCTGCAGGGCTCTCTCTGTGTGTGCAACGAGGGCAGCATCATCAGCAAAAAGCACCTCACGAATCAGTTGGTCTAGGGTTTTCGTGTGGGCCTGCAGACGTCTGAGGTTGAAAAGGCTGCCATTGAGACGATACCTGATGTACACTGCATCGTCATCATCGAGGTCCACTGTGGCCTGCTTCAACATCATGCTAAAAAAGATGGTGAAGAGGGTCGGTGCCAGCACGCAGTCCTGCTTTACACTGTTGAGAATAGGGAATGGTTCTGAGAGGTCATTGTTGAGTCTGACCTGGCCTTGCTGGTCCTCGTGTAGCTGGACAATCATGTTGAGGAACTTTAGGGGACAGCCAAGTCGCTCCAGGATCTGCCACATGCCTTGCCTGCTCACAGTGTCGAACGCTTTTGTTAGGTCGACAAATGTTACCTACAGCCCTTTGTTCTGCTCGCGGCACTTCTCCTGTAGCTGTCTCAGCACAAAGACCATATCGGTGGTGCTCCTGTTTGCTCTGAAGCCACACTGGCCCTCTGGGAGTTGGTCTTTAGCGATGGCAGGTACCAGCCGATTCAGGAGCAGCCTTGCAAGGATTTTCCCAGCAATGGACAGCAGGGTAATTCCCCGATAGTTGGAACAGTCAGACTTCTCGCCTTTGTTCGTGTACAGGGTGATAACGACTGCATCACGGAGATCTTTTGGTAGTGTTCCTTCCTTCCAGCAGCAGAGAAAGAGGCCATGGAGCTTGTTGTGCAGTGCTGTGCCTCCATGTTTCCAGATCTCTGGCGGTATTCCATCAATGCCTGCTGCTTTGCCACTCTTGAGCTGGTGGATGGCTGTGAGGGTCTCTTCAGCGGTGGGCGGTTCGTCCAATTCAACCTTTACTGGGAGGTGTGGGATTTGTAAGACGACTGCTTCTTGAACAGTGCGCTCAGCGCTGAAGAGGCTCTGAAAGTACTCTGACCAGCGGTTCAAGATGGAGGTATTATCTGTGAGGAGTGCCTGGCCGTTCGCGCTTCGCAGGGGACTTTGTACCAGGTGCCTGGGGCCATACACTGCTTTCAGTGCTTCGTAGAAGCCCCTGTAGTCACCATTGTCAGCACAAAGCTGGGTCTTCTGTGCAAGTCTGGTCCACCACTCATTCTGGAGATCTCTGAGCTTGCGCTGGAGAATGCTGCAGACGAGGCGGAAAGCAGACTTCTTCACAGGGCAGGAAGGCTGGGCTAGGTGGGCCTGGTGGGCGGCTCTTTTTTTTTTTTGCTAGGTGTTCCTGGATCTCTACATCGTTTTCGTCAAACCAGTCTTTGTTCTTCTTTCTGGCGAAACCCAAGACTTCTGCAGAGGATTTTGCAATAGCAGTTTTTAGTTGTTACCAAAGTGTTTCAGGGGAGGAGTCTACTGGGTCCGCTGTGTCTTTGAGCCTGCGCTGTAAATCTGTCTGAAAGGCAGTTTTCACATCGTCACGCTGAAGGCTGGCAACATCAAGCTTTTTCTTGGGGGGCCCCCATTTCTTGGGTTTTGGCTTGAAGTGGAGCCTGAGTTTGCAGTGGACAAGGCGGTGGTCAGTGTGGCACTCCGCGCTGGGCATCACTCTGGTGAGGAGGACGTCATTGCGGTCCCTCTGATGCACTAGGACATAGTCGATAAAGTGCCAGTGTTTGGAGCGAGGATGCATCCAGGTGGTCTTTCGACTGTCCTTTTGCTGAAAAGTAGTGTTTGTGATGACCAGTTGCTGCTCTGCACAGAACTCCAACAGTAGGCGGCCATTGTCATTGCAGTTCCCGACGCCATGCTTGCCGAGGACTCCTTTCCAGGCTTCAGAGTCCTGGCCCACTCTGGCGTTGAAGTCGCCAAGGATGATGACTTTGTCGTCTGCAGGGGTGCTCTGTAGGAGGCTGCGCAGGTCAGTGTAAAACTTGTCCTTTTCAGCAGGCTCTGCCAGGAGGGTTGGGGAGTACACACTGAGAAGGGTGACGTGTTGCTGGTGTCTCAGTGGGAGGCGCATACCTTTGGCTTTGAACTGAATGCCTTTTTCATGTAGAATGGAATACATTTTTGATCTCAGTTCATCGTACTCAACTATCGGCACTCCATTCAGTTCATCTTTAAACTTTCCAGGCACTTTCTTATTTTGTGTGCTATACAGTGGGTGATCTTTAGGATAATCAGGCTTGTCATACATATGTAACTCTGTTTTCATGTCTTCATAAAAGTCTTCAGTAGGCACATCAATGATCATAGAGTCAGTGTCAGTGTATAACAGTCGACATTCAGGATACTTTGGTTTAAAATAATCATAATAAAATTCAAGCATTAATAATTTTGATAACTCAAGAATTGCCATGCCAATGAATACTGGCTTGTCCAGTTTAACAATCTTTTTTTTTTTTTTTTTTTTTGAGTGTCACTGCATACAATGATGAATGAAACTCTTTATACCCTGTGTATTGTGGCTTGCCTGTAAGCTTAATAGCACCTGATTCAGTTGTGACAAGTCTCACATCTTCTCGGTGATGAGGATTTTCCATCACCTTACCAAAACAGGCATTGTTCATAAGCTTTAAAAAGTCTTTGTCAAATGCAGCATTGCCATCCCTTGCACGTAGGGTTGTGTTTTGCATTATGTAATCTTTCATAAAAGCACAATGATCAAATTTAATACCTCTGTGAACTTTTTTTAGTACTAACCCATGTCTGGGGGCGGTCCGTGGCGCAGTGGTTAAGGCGCCTGCCACCAATGCTAAAGGTGCGAGGTTCGATTCTGGGTTCCAGCGTCGGACTTTTCTCCTCTAGTAAGTGTCACCGTTAATTCGGGCGGACCATCGGGGGTTCTTTCTCCGGGTACTCCAGTTCTTCCTCCCCCTCCACTTTGGTTGGTATACATAAGGACTAATAAATTCCAACTTTATGTCCCAGTCAATTGTAGGTGCTGGCGTAGGTGCAGGCGGTACAGGTGAAACCACCCATTTATTACCTACATGTATTAAGTTGTATGGTGCATTATTTACAAGAGTAGGCGCAACTGGTACAGTAACATCACGCAGCTGACCAAGTTTATGAATCTGTTTTTCACCGTCTTTCATGTCAACAATTACTTTCCTCTTGTACACACCAGTCGAATCAAGTTCAAAACCAAATACCTCGCCGATTTCTCCCTCCTTCTCAAAATCCTGTACATCTGCCAAATCTTTCAACTCTGTTACCAGACATGCATATGGTATGATGGTTCTCGGCTTTGGACCAGCACTCATTTTTTATAAACAAAAATAAAATTATTTAACTTCTAACACTACACTAAAATCATGCATAACAACTGGTTTGTCATCCTGATTAGTTACAGATATACACAGTGACTCAAAGAAACTAGAACCTAATTTCTTAAACTGTAAATTAGGAAATCTAACAACCACGCTTTCACAATAGGGAGCAGTTCCAGTCGGTAAGCATCTCAACAAAGTTGAAGGCTTTCCATTGTAAACATTTTCAGTTGTGTTCAGTTCTTTCAAATAAACATTTAGTACTGTGTGTACTGACAAATTGACAGGTCGTTTTCCAGTTATTTTTAGCTTATTTGTCTTTAATGTTATAATCATCATCATCATCATCAGTCCCTTGCCCGAACTGGGCGTTGGGGGGACTGAAAGGCAGCAGCAACAGACAGTGCTCTCCACTGAGTTCTATTTTGGGCGGTGGCAAGCAAGTCTGGCATCTCGAGTTCGGTCCATTCTTTTATGTTTGCGACCCAACTCTTTCTCTGACGACCTCGCCGACGACTTCCTTCGAGAGTGCCTTGGAGGATAGTCTTGGACAATGTTATAATACCAAACTCAAATTCATCAAAATCATCTGTTCTAAACCAATCTTCATCAATATTATATCCAAGTAAATACGCAAATCTGTCTGAGATTTTTAACCAATCTTGTGTCGGAGATTCTAATGTAACAAGCAGGTTAGCTGGATTTAAAGTAGCCTTAATATTAAATTTACTTTGAAACCATTCAGCTATAGTACAAAAGTCATAATACCCAGGTGGTAAAGCTTCAGTCACACCACCAAAAATTACTTTATAATTTATATCATCATCTACATTAAACCACCTTACACTATAAAACATTTCATGGATAGCTACAGTCTTGTTACCATCACGATTATCAATCCCATTAGTTAACCACACTGGTTTGCTTGTGTCAAGATTTGTTAAAGTGATAAACATTTTTATTATCTCATAAAAAAGAAGCATGGAATTTAAATCACCAACCATTACCACAACAAACGCATTTCAATTTAACGTGAATGCCAAATACAATGTTGCACCTACTTATGAACAGAAAATAATTCAACTAAATCAGCTCGATATAGCTGTGTCGGATGCAAGCGTACAAGATCTATTTCAAGTCAAAGTACCAAATCCCTTTGATCATTACCTAAACCCTCCAATAACAGACGATGCTACTGCAAGAAAGTGGTCTTCAAGTCCACTACAGATGTTTCAAAACCAACTTAACTTTGCTATACTATGTTCAACTACAGGCTGTGGTGTTTCATTCACAGACCACTTGAATCACTCAAACAAACTTATTAGATCTGTGTACCGTTTTCACACATTTTACCACTTAGACGTCTTTTGTCAGAACTGCATACCCCACTACCAACTGAATCCAGTTTTAACAGGTTTAATAACCCCATGGATATGAAAGCATTTGAACGGATTTGTAATGAATTTAACATCAGTCCCAAGTATGACTTTACACAAAAACTTGATGATCACAAAGGTATGGGTACATTGTATTACGCTATGAGTCACAGACAATACCCTCAAGATTATTACCCAGGTTTCACTTCATTCTCATCAAAATCACAAGTCTGGTTAGGCTCAATAGAACAGAAACAGTCTAATGCCTGGACCACATTTATTTTAGACAAGAGTGATGGGTTTACTCAAGCGGGAGTCGAGCGCGTAAATGAGTCTATTAGAACATATGTCTGGTGTTTATTAGGTGCACAATCATTAACAAAATCAAACATTTTGAATGGAAGTGGAAAGTTTGAATCTCAAAAACAGTTTCTCGCAAATCTTGAAGATTCAATTAACTCAGTGGTTGATCTCCCATCAAGCATACAGCGTTACCAAGACGTTCTCAGATATGCCAGATCGAAAGTTGACTTTGTAGTTGGTATCAGGTTATACATGTTACCGTCTGATCTTCAACTCCAAATGGGGACAATAACAAATTATAATAATGAAATCATTCTTGCAGGTGTTGGTCAGAAATTAGGACTCAATCAATCTGTAAACTTGGGGGCCACAACCACACATGTACAGTTGTTTAAACCATTACAGACGGTATCAACCCCGGCACCGGCCCCATCACCAGCACTCATACAACCAGTACAGTCAGCCCCGGATCCATCACCAACCCCTGACACACATGAGTCAGAGAGAACTGCATTGGTAATAGGCCTCACTGGATTAGGAGTATTACTTCTTTATCTGTTTCATTAAATAACCCACCATTAACCCTCCTACTGTAACCAAAAAGACCCACACATGCTCTGCCATAAACCCAACTACCTTCGCTGCAGTACTAATCATCCAACTGACAATTGTGCCTATAATGCCAGGCAAAGCGTCCATTGCTTTCACAGCCAATTTCTTAAGCAAGTCTGATATGTGAGACAGTTGTTTCTTTACCCACGACTGTAAATCTTTTGGGTCAGTGGGGGCCGGTGGACCTGGCAGTGCTGGACTACTACCACCACTACCACCACCACCAGCACCGGAGACAGCTAACACAACAGTACTGATAATAAATCCAAGAGCAGCAATTAAACTGGCAATTGTGATACCCTGTTCTCTGAAAAGTGTTTTAAGTCTCTCAGCCAGAGTTGTGTCTTCATGAAGTATTTTCTGAATAGTTTCTCTAATTCTGTTGACTTGTGTTTTCAGTTTTTCCCTTCCAATACTAATCACTTCTAACCTTCCTGATCTTTCTATTTGCAAATCATTTAATCTGTGTTGGATTCTTTCTTTCATTTCTGTGTCAAGATTGCCATTGTCTGCTGTAGCCAGTTTTTCTTTTTCACATTCTATGTGTTTATCAAGCTCGCCCAGTTTGGCAACATTATTTACCATCTCACCTCTTATTGTCTGCAATGATTTATCCAAGCCAATTATCTCCCGCATTGACAAAGGCGGATCATCTATTGTTTTCATAGCATCATTTAATTGTCCTTCAGTAAATGAAGTTTCTTGTATCACAGTGTTTGCTATTTCTGGTAGGCTTGTTACAGGTGCCATTTCAATCTCTTGCCCCGTTGGTAACTTTGTTTGCGTGTCGTGAAGAACACTAACAAGATGCGGTGTGACAGGAGACCCACCAATACCAAGTTGATGCAAGGCACCAACACCACCTTCATTTTTGATTGTACTTAAAGCCCTAAACTTACCAGGGTCTTTTTTGTTAGTCAATAGTACTTTACCTTTGTCAAGAGTATTTAAATATAAATGACCCTTGCCATCAAGTTCAAACTGATTAGGATCTACGTTGTCTGGGCGGCCACCAACATGATCATAAAACGAGTTCACTTTGGTTTCTAAAAGTTCATGATGTAAACTGTAAATATTTCTTGTACCTGTCATATCTGTCATATCTGTTGTATTACCAAAATTATACATGCCATCCATTTCAAAATCTTCATGATTAAATCCTCCCGCTGCCATTGTTTTATTAATTTATTATTTTTTATTGTGCATAATAAAAATGACACACATTTACGGATCAAAGTTAGACCCATACAGAAAACTACGTGAGCCTCTTGGTGTTAAGGGCATTCGACAAACAATCGTCATTACAAACAATCCAAGTACCATAGATCAGAACCAAACTCTTACAGTCAAGTTTCCAAACCTAGGTCCCAGTGACGTTATTGTTCCTGGCACTGCACACCTTGCATTTAATATTGAACTATCATCAGATGCAGATGTGAACAGAACACTAGTTAACAATCTTGGCAGAGCAATTGTTAGAACTATTAAAGTAAAACTTGCAGGTCAGGAAGTGTTTAGTCTTGATGATGCTGATGTGTTCTACTGTTACAAAGATCTTTGACTCACAAGAGAAGAAAGAGAAGATCGTATTTACCAAGGCATACAGTCTGATAATATTACTAAACTTAGAATTGATGCAGCAGATAAGGTAACTACTGGGGTAGCCAAGGAAGTTATTATAGCTGAAACATATGGAACTAGGTTTTACATTCCACTTGAGTTTGAAATCCTAACAGCACATTTACCTTATTACCAAGGAGCACTGAATGACCGTCTGAGTTTTGAACTAACTTTCAATGACTACTCCAAAGTTATAAAATCATCTGATCTAAATGCAACATATAAGATCTCTAACATTTCTTTGGAATATGAAATTGTCACACATACTGAACTAGCCAGACTCATACAAAATCAGTACCAGTCAAGACTTCCCATTTATTATGACCGAGTGATTAGTGTAACGAGGGTGTTTTTAGTGTACTACTGAACTAAATTGTTACATATAAACGTTTATGGAATGAGTGTGTGCGTGGGCTTTCTGCCAATCTGTATAAAGGTGGGTGTTCTATCTCTGTTTACTAGACTCTTTCATCCACCACACACGCACTTACAACAAGGACAAAGGCCACACAGTTATCTCTCTTTGCCCTCTGTTTAACTTATTCTCATACACTCATAACATACATTAAACCACACAATTCACATCATATAAACCAATCTACACAAATAACAATTCACATCATATAAACCAATCTACACAAATAACAATTCACATCATATAAACCAATCTACACAAATAACAATTCACATCATATAAACCAATCTGCACAAATAACTAACAAGTGGCATACAGGTTATTCACAACTTCAGCGCTCACACATTCACTCGCTACCGTAGAGGTCGTTGTCTCTCGAGAGAGACGTCACTCGACTCCTCTTTATACTAGTGTCGACACAGTCAATATCACATTGACGACTTGACGGAGATTCCCGAACTGAATATTACTATTCAATGACTACTCACAGATTTAGAACATTCCTAGGCGTAAAAATTAACGGCGCTAGGCGACAATAGCTACACTGACGGAACACTGCATGTGGTCCTGTAGCACGAATCTGTGGCTTACTTCGCTACCGTTGCTGCTCGTAGCACCAGTGATGGTAGGACGAAGGAGAGATGAAGGCTTGATGTCCGCACCTGGTCACGTACGTGATGCCTTCAGGACAGCTTCATCGGCCCTACACCAGGGGTGTCCGCTCCGTATCAGCCCCGCTGTACACAACATTTATACACTCATAAATGTTCGCTCTTATAGCCAAAAGTCTGAATGTGTCTTCGACACATTATTATTCTTCAGAGCGCTCTAGATCATTTCCTCTGAAAAATGTCTTCTTTATGCCACCATACTACAGTCACTATTGTCATAATTCTTATGACAATTCCTAAAGCCACTTTAACACTGTACACACATTTTGCGTACCTACACACAATGAATTATGAGCCAAATATTACAATCACAGCTCACCTTCAATTCGTAACATATTACTGCACATTTCATCATTAGATATACCTAAATATATACTGAATTCTATTCCTATTTCAGTCCCACATCTTCGCATATGAATGAATACAACATGACATCCTAGTTATAAACTATATCACATAATTACATGACTAAACAAGTATTGACATGAGCCATCGCATTTCCTTCAAACATGGCTCTTCTGCACTCTAATAATAATTCATAAAACAATACTTTCCTTTTCATCTGAATAGCGTTATAGGTCATTATAAATACCGGTAATAAAAGAATAAATACCTGTATTCAATATACAGCTATCGAATTCTCTAGCCAGAATTCTTCCTCAGAGCCCTAGCGAAAACGACCGCTCGACTCGACTGGTATAGCATCTCTAACTAGCAATTATTCCCGATGCCACACTGTCACTCCCACACGTGACACGTGAACATCGCTCACCTACATTACCGCACGTGAACATGGCTTATCTGTACATTACCACTCGTGAACAATGCTTATCAGCTCCTAGCCTGAGCACGAGTAGTGACAGCAGCAACAGGGATCACATCAGCAGCAGCAACTTTGGTATCTTGGGCCTGCTGGACAACCAAACCTGGAATATTACCCACAATCAAGTCAGCAACTGGATCCTCAAGAACACAACAAACCAACTCTCCAGCAAAATATGGACAAGAAACAACAACTTTAGCCTGCTGGTAAATGTTGATCTCTCCACCAAAAGTTTTACAATGGACAGTACCTGGTACATACTGGTCATCAGAAACCAAACGTTTTTCGAACACCACAAATGGTAGCACCTGTGTCCCGCAGAACTGAGCAAGCAGTAGAATTGACAGAACCAACTTCTAAATGCAAGTGACCAGCTGACAGATCAAAAATAGAGCAAACAACTTCCGAGTCTACAGGGACAACTGCACACCCTGAGCTCGAGTTACTCTTATCATCTGAAGCTATGGTTTTTTTCACAACAAAGGGACAAGCTTTTCGAGTATGACCACCAATGTTGCAAACAGAGCAAGGGTTTGGACTGTTGCGAAGAGGACACTGCCTGGGACCATGACCTTTACCATCACAAAGAGGGCAATTATCAAAATTGGTGTAAAACGAACCACCTCCACGTCCACGTTTCAAAGATCCTCGAGTGTGATCAAAACGACCTTCGACCTTTTGGTTCGAAACCGAGGGTGTTTGGTCGGTCTGTCGAAAACCACCACGATTTCTCCAATAGCCGCGACCTCGATAGTTGGAGTAACCACCGCGAAAATCTGCAGAGCCAGCAACAGCTTGTGACTCTTCAGCTAAATCAACTGATCCTACTGAGCCGAAAACCGTAGCAGCCGATCTGCGTGCCAAGTTCTTTCCGGGACGAGCAAGACGATAACTTTCAGCGGTTTTAACCATATCATCTAATGTGACAAGTCCACGCTTGCGAATGAAAGTAGCAAGATCCTGTGACACACATTCTAGAAACTGCTCACCTAACACAAGATTCGTAATTCCCTGCATGTCTCTAGAAACACCGGACAAAGCTATCCATCGATCAAACAATCTGTTTAGGTCAATACCAAAAGTTTGGAAAGGTTCGTTCGAGTCTGGTCGGATTTCACGGAACTTCTTGCGAAAACCTTCTGCAGTACACTGGAACTTCTTAAGCAAATTGTCCTTCAATGTCTGATAATCTACAGGACCATGAGCAGCAAGACTGTGGTACAAGTTCAATGCGTTACCTTCTAACAAAGCGGAAAGAAAGGTAACCCATTTGCTTTGATCCCAGCCAAGGGCTGTAGCATGAGTCTCAAAACGAAAAAGGTATGAATCAATATCGTCTTTCTTTGAAAAGAGGCAACTTGGGGTAAACAGGTCTAGCACCAAAAGAAGAATTATCCCTACCTCTGTTTCCATGACCAGCATCTTGTTCCTCAAGTCTACGTTCAGAACGTAACTCAAGTTCCATTTGTTTTGTTTTCTCTCTTTCCAGCTCTAACTGAACATCTGCTTGTTTATTCGCTAGCTCAACATCTGCTTGTCTTTTAGCTAGCTCTAACTGAACATCGGCTTGTTTATTCGCTAGCTGAACTTCTGCTTGTTTATTCGCTAGCTGAACTTCTGCTTGTTTATTCGCTAGCTGAACTTCTGCTTGTTTATTCGCTAATCTTGTTTCTTCTTCCAATTTCTTTTCATCCCTCAATCTTTGCCTCTCAAGACGATCAAAACAATCCTGTACATATTTTGCACGTTCCTTATCAGGAATACCCAAGTTGTAGCTTGAGCAATAAAAGATTGGAACAACTTATCATAATCATCAGACATGGCTAAGTGCAATGTAGATCAACAAACAAACAAAAAACTTACCTAAAATATCAAAATGTTTAAACAGGAAATCAGCAAAGTATCAAAGTGTCAACAATGAAATGGCAAAATACAAACAAGCACAACAACTATAAATTGGTCTAGAAACCTTATGAAACAATTAAGTTTCTTCAAAAGTAAATTTACAGGATAATGCACAGTCTGAGTTACAATGAAAACAGTAAAGTCTTAAAAGTATACAAAGCAAATTATGTATTGTATTAACTCAGTGTCTATAAGTAACGCAGTGACCAATTTTATACCAAATATAACACACTAACTCAATATATTATGAAGAACGTCAACTTTAGTCGTTAGAAGCACAAGAAATGTACAGCGAAAAAGGAAGTTACTAAGTTCAAAGTTTTAATCCAACTATATATTCAAAGAAAATTAAAATGAAATTTATGTCAAACACCTCAAACACTATAATCGCTAATACTAAATACCAAATGTACGGCGAAAGGGAAATAAACCCAATCAAATTATCAAAGTCTCATCAAACCAAAATGAACCAAGGGAAACAATCTATTGACAACTAAACCAAATCAAAGGAAACAATTTAACAAAAATAACCAATTATGACCACATACATAAATACAACACAAAAAAAAACTAGATCAAAATCAATACAAATCAAACAATAAACAAAATAAATTAAATCAAATGAGGCTGAAATCCCAACACGATAATCTACTTAAAATAAGGGCAAAGAGAACATACCCCCAGACACACGCATAAAAGGATAGGACCCTACAACAGCAAAGAACTAGTAAAACAAATACAATTCCCTAACAGAAGAATAGAGCCGAAGAAGAGAATAGGAATCCCCAAGACAGAAAAAGAGCTAAATCCTTAGTGCCCAGAAACTGTACACAGACACAGCCGTTAAACTGGAGGCGGCAAATATCACACAAAACACCACATCCCAGTCATACACTATAACAAAATTCCAAAAGAATAAGCCCACTAGTCTACCGATATAAATCTATAACAACTAGTGGTGCCCTCACTAAATATGAATATGTATGACCTAATGTTAACACAGAGAAAGTCTAGGGTCACCAAATGTAACGACGGTGTTTTTAGTGTACTACTGAACTAAATTGTTACATATAAACGTTTATGGAATGAGTGTGTGCGTGGGCTTTCTGCCAATCTGTATAAAGGTGGGTGTTCTATCTCTGTTTACTAGACTCTTTCATCCACCACACACGCGCTTACAACAAGGACAAAGGCCACACAGTTATCTCTCTTTGCCCTCTGTTTAACTTATTCTCATACACTCATAACATACATTAAACCACACAATTCACATCATATAAACCAATCTACACAAATAACAATTCACATCATATAAACCAATCTACACAAATAACAATTCACATCATATAAACCAATCTACACAAATAACAATTCACATCATATAAACCAATCTGCACAAATAACTAACAAGTGGCATATAGGTTATTCACAACTTCAGCGCTCACACATTCACTCGCTACCGTAGAGGTCGTTGTCTCTCGAGAGAGACATCACTCGACTCCTCTTTATACTAGTGTCGACACAGTCAATATCACATTGACGACTTGACGGAGATTCCCGAACTGAATATTACTATTCAATGACTACTCACAGATTTAGAACATTCCTAGGCGTAAAAATTAACGGCGCTAGGCGACAATAGCTACACTGACGGAACACTGCATGTGGTCCTGTAGCACGAATCTGTGGCTTACTTCGCTACCGTTGCTGCTCGTAGCACCAGTGATGGTAGGACGAAGGAGAGATGAAGGCTTGATGTCCGCACCTGGTCACGTATGTGATGCCTTCAGGACAGCTTCATCGGCCCTACACCAGGGGTGTCCGCTCCGTACCGGCCCCGCTGTACAAAACATTTATACACTCATAAATGTTCGCTCTTATAGCCAAAAGTCTGAATGTGTCTTCGACACATTATTATTCTTCAGAGCGCTCTAGATCATTTCCTCTGAAAAATGTCTTCTTTATGCCACCATACTACAGTCACTATTGTCATAATTCTTATGACAATTCCTAAAGCCACTTTAACACTGTACACACATTTTGCGTACCTACACACAATGAATTATGAGCCAAATATTACAATCACAGCTCACCTTCAATTCGTAACATATTACTGCACATTTCATCATTAGGTATACCTAAATATATACTGAATTCTATTCCTATTTCAGTCCCACATCTTCGCATATGAATGAATACAACATGACATCCTAGTTATAAACTATATCACATAATTACATGACTAAACAAGTATTGACACGAGCCATCGCATTTCCTTCAAACATGGCTCTTCTGCACTCTAATAATAATTCATAAAACAATACTTTCCTTTTCATCTGAATAGCGTTATAGGTCATTATAAATACCGGTAATAAAAGAATAAATACCTGTATTCAATATACAGCTATCGAATTCTCTAGCCAGAATTCTTCCTCAGAGCCCTAGCGAAAACGACCGCTCGACTCGACTGGTATAGCATCTCTAACTAGCAATTATTCCCAATGCCACACTGTCACTCCCACACGTGACACGTGAACATCGCTCACCTACATTACCGCACGTGAACATGGCTTATCTGTACATTACCGCTCGTGAACAATGCTTATCTCTACATTATTCGCATGTGTACATTCGGTCCAACTGCTAATGACGTCACACCATCGTCCGACCGAAACCTGCACTAAAGGCGTTCGTTACACTAGACATAGTTTAATACCCAAAGACAAGAGTGACCCAATGTGGAACATAAACTTGAACACACCTGCCAGGTCACTGAAAGTATACTCATGTTGTTTGTTGAACCAGCAGGCCCATACAAAAGAGATTCAGAAAAGTTTTACAATCCAAAGATTACACATTTATCTTGCACAATTGAAGGCCGCCCTAATCAAGTGTATGCATCAGGAATGCTACCATACCAGCACTACAATGAGATCACAAAGTATTTTGCGGGTGGAAGGATTAGAGATAAACCAGCAAACATTGCGTGTAAAGATTTACATCTGTATGACGTTAGGATCGGACAATACCTCACAAACAAGTATGCTCTTTGGCTAGACCTTCGTAGTACGGACGATGATTACCTACATGGGTCAGGTCGAACTGTTGAAAATGGTAGTGATGGAATAGCAATTCAGATACAAAAGAAGGTTGAAACTGCTGCAACAATAAACATATATTTGTATCTGATTTATGATGCACAACTGAACATACAAGAGTGCAGACTAAGTGGACACATATATTAAAATTATATTCTGTATTAAAATGAACTTAATGACACTCGACCCACACTGTGGATTATTTTGTGGTGCCACAGGGTGTGGTAAAACTGAATTTGTACTTAACCTCTTACAAACAAGATACATCCACCACTTTGAAAACATTGTAATATTTTGTCCTACAATAAAACACAACAAAGCTTATCACAACCATTTATTCATTTGGACTGACAGCAACATCTATTTAGTCGACCCTGAGAAAAAACTGAATGACTACCTACAATATTTTTACAAGCAATTTGAAGGACAGCCAACCCTGTTTATTGTTGATGACTGTTCTGCAGAGAAAGACATTGTCAAGAAGAGAAACACATTAGCAGAACTTGCTTTCAGTGGCAGACATGCAAACATTAGTGTATGGATTCTCACTCAAAAATATAATGCTGTACTGAAAAATTTTCGAGAACAGTTAAAGTTTATCTGTTTGTTTTACTGTAAAGATCGTGACAGCTTTGAAGACTGTCTCAGAGAGAATGATGTCATCACAAATAAGCATGAACGGGATGATGTAAAAAATAAACTGAAATCAACTAAGCATCTAAAGCTCATTTTAAAGACAGATCAGCCCACAGGGTATGGGTTAGTGAATTAATTTATACATTTGTTTGTCCAATAAAAAAATGACAGACGGACAAATCACGCAATATTGGCCTATTGGTGAAATATTACATACTACTTTAAAGATGTTAAATATTTATTCGGGTTTTTAAATAAAGGGCCACCAGGAAATTTATTTATAACACCAGTAACACTGTACATGACAGGTAATATAACTTTAGGTGTTGATAATCCATTTAGACCAACAATAATTAAAAAAATAACTGTTGATATTAAGACACAAACTTTGACTGTTAATGAATTTTACAGTGGCTGGTTTAATGCAGTGTGTAGTAATATAGTAAAAGAACTAAACCAAACAAATTTGTATTTGTCCAGTGTTACAGTTAATAAAATGGTATTACACATACAGAGCCAGTGGTAATATTTTTTCATTTATTATTTTGTCGGACAAATAAAAATGACGGACAATGCTCAAAACCCATCAGGCTCATCTGGTTTAAGAAACGTGTTTCACACAACAGACTTGCCTATATCCAATACTAACAATGTCTATGAATCAATAGAAAACTCTTTTTCTGTCATACAAGACAATCTTCTTACAGGCAGTGTGAAGATTCAGATTGTTGCCAAAATAGAATTTACTAGAGTAGACGGTGAAGTGATTGAATCGTATATATCAACAAGACAACACACAGTTAACACAAAAAGAGAATTGGAGAACGTGTTTAGAGACAGACTATTACCTGACTTCCTCCAGGCAATTGACAGTGTGAAAATGAAGGGGTCTGGTTGGCATGAAGGACATGTACATGAACTACAATTAAAACAGTCAAGGTATCATCCTATATTAGGTAAATCATGGTTGTCACTGCCAACAGAGGTTGCAAACAAAAAGGCTGTAGTTAACATTCAGAACAATGATCACCATTGTTTCATGTGGTGTGTGCTTGCTAAACTACACTTTATAAAATCAAAACCTGAACGTGTATCTAACTACACTAAATTTGTAAGTGAACTCGATTTTAGTGGCATTGAGTTCCCTGTTAAAATAGAAGACATAGACTTGTTTGAAAACCTAAATCCTGGTATATCTGTAAATGTGTATGTGTGGGATAATGAATCTGTTGACAAGTTACAACCCATTAGAGTATCACCACTTGCTCCAACATATGGACAGCCAGAAGATAAACATGTTGACATGTTATTAATTGGCCCTGCCGGTGATAATGATAACTTTCACTACACAATTATCAGGAATATGCCACGTCTAATTCATGGGCATACAACAAAACACAATGGCAAACAGGAAGTGTGTAAGAAATGTTTACAAAGATTTTCTTCTGTTGCAGTGGCACATAAACATGTACTGCATTGTAGATCAGCTGATGACATTCAAACTGTACTTAAGTATCCAGATCCTGGTAGTCAAGTGTGTTTTAAGAACTATGGAAATCAACAAAAGCTGCCGTTTGTAGTGTATGCTGATTTTGAATCATTAGTAGTACCGTATGAGGGTCCTGTTCCAGAATCATTACCAAAGACTATAAAACTAAGTGACCAAGTGGTGTGTTCTTTCGGATACATTATTGTTAGGTCAGACGGACAGCATACAGAGCCTGTTATCTACAGGGGTAAAAATGCAGCATGTCTGTTTTTAACAGAAATGAGACATCTGTATAGTCAGGTAGTACAGTATCTAGAAAACAATCAGATGCCTTTGGTGATGACAGAAGAAGACAAACTGAAATTTGATACAACTGTGACATGTTGGATTTGTGAACAGCCTCTGGGAGGTGATAAAGTTCGTGACCAATATCACATAACTGGACGTTACAGAGGTGCTGCACATAACAATTGTAACTTATTATTAAAAACAGATCCAAAGACATATAAGTTACCAATCTTTTTTCACAATCTCAAAGGATATGATTCACACATTATCATGCAGGCTGTAGATGAATCTTACAAAAACATTAGTTGTATTGCGCAGACAACTGAAAAGTACTTGACTTTTAGGTTAGATAAATTAGCATTTTATGACTCCATGCAACATTTGTCTTTAGGGTTGGCTAGTTTGGCAGAAGGTCTGACTGAGTATCCAATAACGAGTAAATATTTTGAGCCAGACTTGATTAAGAAAGGTGTTTATCCGTACGAGTACATTGATCACTGGGTTGTGTTTGAAGAAAGGAGACTGCCACCAAAAGATAAATTTTATTCTACACTTAATGGTAAAGGTATTTCTGACTCTGAATATCAACATGCACTTGATGCGTGGGATAAACTAGGATGTCAAACGATTGGTGACGACCATGACCAAAGCTGACATTTGTTTGCTAGCATATGTATTTGAAAGTTATTGTGAAAAGGGTTTGTTACACTACAGTCTTGACCCTGCGTGTTACATAACTAGTCCTGGCATGACATGGGATGCATTTTTGAAATCCAGCAAAATATCTATAGACCTGTTGTCTGATCGTACGATGGGTGAAATGGTGGAACGTGGATTGAGGGGAGGCATTAGTATTGCAGCAAATAATTACGCCAGAGCAAATAATAAATATCTGGACGGCCTGGGTCATGGTGACCTTGGGTTTGACCCCTCGGGGTAAAGGTCATTCATTACGTACTTGGACGCTAACAATTTGTATGGATACGTGATGTGTGAGTTATTGCCCCTGAAAAACTTTTGTCTGTATGATTTGTCACAGTGTGACATAACACAGTTAACAAACAATATTATGAGTCATGACCGGAATGATGCAAAGGGTTGGATCTTTGAAGTAGACCTGGAGTACCCACACCATCTACATGATTACCACAATGATTATCCATTGGCAGTTGAGAAAATGAGTATGACAGGAAAAAAAGAAGACACTAAACTTGTGCCAAATTTGAATGACAAATTCAATTACGTGTGTCACTATCGCTTGTTGCAGTTTTACATCAGACATGGGTTAGTACTAAAGAAAGTTCACAGAGGAATTCAATTTGATCAGAGTGCTTTCATGAAAGATTATATAATGAAAAACACAACATTGCGTGCCAGAGACGGCAACACTGCATTTGACAAAGACTTCTTTAAGCTTATGAACAATGCCTGTTTTGGTAAGACGATGGAAAATCCTCATCACCGCAAAGATGGGAGACTTGTCACAACTGAATCGGGTGCAATTAAACTTACAGGCAAGCCACAGTACACAGGGTATAAAGAGTTTCATTCATCATTGTATGCTGTGTCACTCAAAAAAGAGATTGTCAAACTGGACAAGCCAGTATTCATTGGTATGGCAATACTCGAGTTGTCAAAACTGTTGATGCTTGAATTTTATTATGATTACTTTAAACCAAAGTATCCTGAGTGTCGTCTGTTATACACTGACACTGACTCTATGATCATTGATGTGCCTACTGAAGACTTTTATGAAGACATGAAAGAGTTACACATGTATGACACATCTGACTATCCTAAAGATCACCCGCTGTTTAGCACACAAAACAAGAAAGTGCCTGGTAAGTTTAAAGATGAACTGAATGGTGTGCCGATAGTTGAGTACGTTGGACTGAGATCAAAAATGTATTCTATACTGCACCAGAAGGGAAGTCAGTCGAAAGCCAAAGGAATAAAAAAAAAAAAACAGCAATAAAAAATAAAGACATACGTCATGAACATTATAAGCAAGTATTAGATGGGGCATTGATGCCTGATTATCCAAACAAGTCACTGAGATCAAATAAACATAATCTTGAAATGATTCAAACACATAAGAAGTCACTTGCAGTTGGGGACACGAAACGTGTGTTTCGCAGTAAGGAAAAGGCTTATGCACCTGGACATTACAGGCTCAAGTTATCTGAAGAAATAGTGGATGAACTGGTTGATGAATTAATTGATGAGTTAGTTACTGAAATGAGTAACGGTGTCTGGGGGAATAATCTGTAATTCTTCTCTGACAAATGCCCTTTGTGGCGCAGGCTCATATAAATAATATATTGTTGCATCAGCACCTGGAATTATTTTTTTTATATTATGTACAGACGTAGACCAGATGGGGTATGTTGCTCTGCGCGTCACGTCGTTCTTGGCCTCCCCTGGTTGATATAAATATCTCACCTGTTTAGTAAATAAACTTGTGTCTGTTGCTGGGGTTGGTCCTGTTTTTGGTTCTGTAATTGTTTTTAATTTAATAGCATCAGCAGGTTTTGGGTGTCCTTCATCGTTCATTGCTTTTATCACATGTGGTAATCTCTTTACCCACTCAGTGTTCCGGGTGTCATGCATGAGTTCCTTAGAATACTGGTAGCTGAAAAGTCTTTCTGATAACTGTTTGTTAAAGTTCTCTACAATTGCCTGTGATCTGTGTACACCTGGAATACCGCGTCTAACCAGTACGCCATGCTTTGCAAATAACTGATTAACAGCACCTTTGAATTCTGATCCGTCATCAACTTGTACAAGTCTGGGGTGTCTTAAAGGGCCACGACTATATATCTTTGTTAATGCTGTAGCAACTGTGGTAGCAGTTTTGTCCGATATGGGTTCAGCATCTTTGTACCTTGAAGCAATGTCTACAACAGTTAATGCATACTTGTATCGTTTCTTTCTTATTGTATCATGTGGTAGGAACAGAAGATCCATTTGATGCGTGTCATTTGGTGTTGTGTTTTCAAAATGAGGTCTTGTTATTTTTCTTGGAGCAGATAAATATATTTGCCAAATTGCTTGTCTCTGTAACCATTGTTTGACTTGATTGAGTGATACTTCTCCGCCCACAGCGGCATGTAATTTCTGAATAGCTGTTGCTCCTTTCCAATATCCGATTGGGGAATAATATATTTTGGATAGTTTATTTTCGGCTGCCATTTTTTCTAGCAATATAAAGTCCCTTAAAAAATACAAATGTCATTCCCACTAGAACAAAGATTATCTCCCCATTTCTCTGTTGTGTGCTTGGTTGGTAATAGTCGCTAAGTTTTGGTTTTGGGATAGACATGTCATTACCTGTGACTAAAAAAAAAACTCACGGATGCGTCGTCTGTATTTGAAAACGTATGTTGTGCGTGGCCTTCAAGCCTCAGCTTTTCATTAATAAAATCAAGTTTCTCAATTCTATTCTTTTCATAATCTTGTTGCGCTTGTGCTAGTTTTCAGATGCCTTATTGTGACGCTTTAATTCTTCTGCTGATTCCTCTCTACCCACTTTTGAAAAGAGGTAGTTTGATCCACTAAATGCCAATGCATTAACAACTGCCCCACCAATCATAATAGCTATTGTTGCCATAGTTTTTATTTACATAGAAACATTTTCGGGAATAATTTCCTGCTTGACAAGAAAGTCTTTCATAGCAATTGACACTGTTACAACAGCAATTAGCTTAGCGCTGTCTTCAAAATCTAATCTACTCAAGTCTGCTGATTTCATTTTGAGTAGACTTTTTCCCAGCATAGAATAAGCTACTGCTAGTCCACTGATTACTGCAGAGTGATACACAAGGTTCATTAAGTTCTTTGTGTCGCTCATTTTCTAAGGCAATAAAAATTAAAATAATATTTTTATTTACTCCATATAAATGGGTCAACGGCTTTGGGTGTTACTGGTAATGTGGTGACTTCTGGTTTTGTTTTTGGAGTGTCTAATTTTTTGGTCACTGTATGAGTCTGTGGTTTGTATTTTTTGTATAATTGATAACCTACATAACCAAATCCGACAACAAATCCGGCAACTATATATTTTGTTGTTTGAGGTTCGGGGTCAGGGTCAGGGTTAGACTTAGTTGTTTGTCTCTCACTTTGATGAGGGTGTGATAGTAGTGACACTGGTCCTGACGGTGCTGATGGTGGGTCAGTTACATGAGCCTTTTCTGTTTGTGCCTTAAGTTGTAATTTTTTTTTTTTTTTTTTGTCTGTTATATTCGGCTAATCTTTTTCCAGCCTGTACCCTTCCTGGACTTTTAGCCTTAGTCACCGTTGGAACCTGTGTCAAAACAGGGTCGGGGTTCTGTTGTGGAGTCGTCTGGGTTTCGTCCATTTTCTTCTGCAGTAAAATTTATTTTCGAGAAATCAATATGACTCACGGTAACAAGAAGGGTTACCACAGGTGCAAGGTAATTCCCAAACTTGTAAAACATGACGCATGCTAATTTACCAATTGAACTTGAAACAATAGGATTGCTTTCAAGGTCGTGTGATAGGCTGTCACTATCCACAGGTAGAAAGTGACTCACTGCTTTTGTGTATAGACATACAAGTGACCGGCTTAAATCACGAGTCATTAGTGAAGCGATGTGGTTTTCATATTTTGCATGAAGTTTGATTAGCTCGTCAGCGGTGAGGGATTCTATATCTTCTGTCATGTATTGTTTTCCGAGATAAGCCTTTGACTTCCCCGAAACAACTACAGACAAAAGACGCTGTTTTTTCGAGTCTAAGTCTTTGTTCTCTACAGCATTGATATCATTTAGAAGAAGTAATTCGTCTTGATTCATTTTATAATAAAAAATATTAATTTTAATGTCATTGAATTTGTTAATCTTTATTTTACCGAAAAAAATAAGGAGAAACAAAGAAAAATGGACAGCGTGAAGGTGTGGAAGATTTGTGGGCAAAAATAGTGCAATTATGAGGTCTATAGAAATTGTCCAAATTCTTATTCTCTATTTTTCAAATAAAAATAAAGAAAATATGGGAAAAATGCATGGTGTGACTAAGTGTATGTTTTGTGGGCAAATATCGTAAAATTAAGAGGTCAATAGAAATTGTCCATTTCCACTCATATTTCCTTTCTCTTGCGGCCCTTTCTCGCCACGTGTCACGTTACGGCTTATAGGTAGGCTGGACACGCCCCGTTGACTGTGCCCCCCGGAGTCTCTCTGTTGGTGGTGGGGGCCGCGGGGAGGGTCGCCGTAGCGGATCTTGAAGGCAATCAGTTTAATGCCCTCGTCACTGGGGTGGGTCATGGTGTTGTCACGCCTGTACATGACTTGCTTGGGAGCGCCGTTCTTTGTCAGGAAAGTGGAGGTGTGGTCAACAAACTGAGTGTTTGTTTGTTGACAGGCCTGTTTCAGGTTGACGTTAGACAGGCGTGCAGGTCGTGACAGGGCGTGGTGACTGCTGTAGAGAGGGATGATGGAGGAGGCCTGGAGTGTAGCACGTGGGAATGCGGCGGACACTAGACGGATTAGCCTCAGCCAGGTGTGTGTCGGAACGGGATCCTGGTTGTCGCAGCAGCTGTTGATCCCTACGTGAAAAACTACATGGCGGATACGTGGAGTAGGGGGGAGGTTTGTAAGCCACTTGCCCAAGGCCTCGACTGATAGGCCGGACACTGCCAGGTTCTGCACGTTGCAGTCTGTATCCGACATTTTTCGTTCGCTGACCCGCTTCATAATGGAGTCGCCGAGCAGCAGAACGTTAGAATCTGACCTGATGTTCATGTTGCAGAGGTGGTCATACGGAGTCTTGGTAACGGGTGCAAACGTGGTTTTAGTGGTTGTCTGTTCAGCTTCTTGCAATAGTCCGTGTGTGATTACATCACAATCATCATCTGTGGCAAGGGCTGCGAAGCGATTACGCGTGGCAATATTAACAGCTGAGTTAGGAGTTCCGCTTGTTAACGACAGGCGTTGTGAAGTCACTGGTGTGCTATTGGTTGATGACGAGTCCTGCATACTGACGTGCTTGTTGCAGCTTGAGGGAGATGGGAAGTTTGATAGGGACTGGCTTGTACCCGGGTCTTGGACGGGCAGTGTGGTACTAGATTTTGTTGAAGGTGACAGGGATTCAATTTGTTTTTTCAGCGTACGTGTAGCGCCGTGCGTGTCTTTGCTGAGTGCAAGTTTCGTCACTTGTGTGGACAGACTGTTCTGTTCATGAGTTAACTTCACAATCGCCTTTTCGGTTGAGGTTGCATAGTCTTGCAGGGACTGGTCAGCAGCTTGAAGGCCGTGCTTGAGCTTGGCTTCATTGTCCCTGCGGTCACTGTCAAGGCAGGCTGTCCTGTCTGGCGCTGAGGGATGCATGCTGCTGCTTGACAGTAGCCAGCTCCTGTTTGACCGTCTGCAGCTCAGTTCTGAGTTCTTGTATGCAGGCGGTGGCTTCCATCAGTTGTTGTTGCAGGATGGACAGGGTTGTCGGGGATGGCGCAATCTCAAGTAAGTATGGAGGGTGGGGTTGATCAGAGGATAATGCTGTACCGTTAACCTTATCAACTTGTTGACGGCTGTTATTGTGATTGCATGTGGTCGCTGCGTCAGTCACGCCAGTTGAAGAGGGATTAGTGTTGTATGGGTTGGGGACAGGTTCCGAGCTCTCGGCGCCGCGGGGTGGTATGGGCGTGGCGTTGGGAGGGTCGGTGGATTTGATGGCGTCAGACGAAGGATCTGAAGGGGAAGGGTTAGTAGAGACTTGCTCCGTGGAAGCAGTTTCGATGTCACACTGGAGGCTAGTCGTGGATTGGAGGAATGTGGGCGGGGCATCGTCGTTGTTGGCATTAGTATCGGTGGTCGCCACTTCAGGTGGAAGAGTACACTCGCGAAGCTGAGTGGAGGGTGGGCAGACGATGCCCGGCGATCGCTCCATGGCTAGTGGTAGGGCGGGCGTCTGGGGGGAGGAAGGGCACTGGTAAAGAATGTCAGTGCTCGCTGCAAGATTGTTTACCATATCTTGGACAGGCTGAAATTCGTCGTCTATCCACCACTTGCAGTTTTTACCCTGTATCCTAATGAGATAAGACGTGTAGAATACGGTGATTGTGACCACACCACAGGGTGCTCCGTCTGAAATCTGTACAAGGGTGTTATTCAAGGCATCAGACCAGGGAGGTTGGATGGGGGTCTCGATGTTTTTCTTGTCTTTGTTGCGATCTTCCCATGACGCTGATACTCCGGGGGGTGGATGGGCGATGTAGCGTTCGTGCAGAGCTAGTCTCCACGCGAAAACTCTGGAGGGGTCGGTCAGAAAGTGTTTTTGGATGGGATAATTAGTGTCTGTGATCTCCTCAAGGAGTTCGAGTGGGGACTGGTCGAGGGCTTCGAGTGGGGACTTGGATTTGGCAGAAGATGATCGGGTGATGGGGCCTGACATGGTCGGAGGGTTGGTGTCATCACTGTGCTCTGATTACTTTGTAGGTGCCATGACGTTTGATGATAATTATGTTGATCTGGTCACTCTGCTCACTGAAGCGTGACGAGAGTGGGGGCGCAGCATCCGTATGATCGTGGCCGACACTGGCGTGTCGAGAGTTAAATTTTAGCAGAGAGAGAGAGAGAGAGAGAGAGAGAGAGAGAGAGAGAGAGAATCAATGAATCAATGAATCAATGAATCAATGAATCTTTATTTTACAACGGTAAAGATATTAACAATGCCAGAGGCAATGCCATTTTTCAAATCTGCCGTTGCTAGATCTACAACACAACAATTACATTACATTAATACATGTATAGGACGAACGCCTACGGTGTGTTAGGGGAGTTGGAGCAATGGTAAGGAAAAAAAAAGCAACAACACAGCAGCACTATACATACACAGCAGTAGAATGGGTACATTACTAACAATGATATCTACGTATAGAAAGCAAAGCTTGAAGATAGTTATGGCTGCGAAGATAAATGTTCAAAAAGACTTTTCTTGAAACATGATACCGTTGGAGTGGTCTTTGTGTGGGATGGAAGCGAATTCCACAAAGTCGCCCCCGAGAATGCTAGACTGGTTTTAAATAAGTCTATTCTGGTTTTGGGTATTACATATAGGCTTTTTGTATCGCCATAGCGGGACCTCTACAGCTCAGAGAAGAAATGGAATCCAGTGGACACCTTGGAAGCAGCTAACTGACCTGGACTTCGCAGATGACTTGGCTCTACTATCACACACTCAGCAGCAGATGCAGGAGATGACAACCAGAGTAGCAGATACCTCCGCACAGGTTGGCCTCAATATTCACAAAGGCAAGAGTAAGATACTCAAGACAAACACGGCCACCACCAACCCGATTACGCTTGACAAAGAAGCACTGGAGGAGGTGGATGCCTTTACTTATTTGGGTAGCGTCATCGACAAACAGGGAGGCTCAGATACAGATGTCAAGCAAAGGATAGGGAAAGCACGAACAGCATTTATACAATTGAGAAACATCTGGAGATCCAAAGAACTATCAACCAAGACCAAAGTCAGGATCTTCAACACCAATGTCAAGGCAGTTCTTCTATACGGAGCAGAAACTTGGAGAACAACAGTTGCCATCACAAAGAGAATACAAGTCTTCATTAACAACTGCCTGCGCAAGATCCTAAATATCCATTGGCCAGAGACCATCAGCAACAACGAACTCTGGAACAGAACCAACCAGCTGCCTGCAGAAGACGAAATTAAACAACGACGTTGGAGATGGATAGGGCACACCTTACGTAAGCCAGCAGACAACATCACCAGGCAAGCCCTAACATGGAATCCACAGGGCACGCGGAAAAGAGGCAGACCAAGAAACACATGGCGCCGGGAACTGGATGCAGACCTTAAGACCATGAAGATGACCTGGAACCAAGTGGAAAGGAGAGCCCGGGACAGAGACTCTTGGAGATCCTTTGTAGGCGGCCTATGCCCCAGTAGGGGTGCAAGGCATAAGTAAGTAAGTAATAGCGGGACTGTGACCGGACTAGCAGCTGGGTTAGATATTCCGGAGTGTTGTCATTCCGAATCTTAAAAAGGAGAACACCTTTGTTGAATGCAAACTACTTTTTGAGAGAAAGAAGTCCCGCTTTGTAAATCTTATCATCCGTTGTCAAAGTAGGATCAGGTAAAATTAATTTCGCTGCTCTTCTGTGTAAGGAGTTCAGTCTTTTTAAATGTACATCTCTGCAGCCATCCCACACCGTCGAAGCATAATTAATGTGGGACTGAATATGTGCATAGTAAAATAATTTTCTGGTTTCAAAGTCAGTGAAGTGCTTCAGTTTGGACAGCATGAAAATGTTTCTTGAAACAGTTTTACACACTTTATGTGTGTGTGCCTGCCATTTGAGCTGATCATCTATGATAATTCCAAGGAGGCGGTGTTCAGACACTTGCTCAATAGAATTGCCTTCAAAGGACAAATCAAGTGAAAGGGGGCTTAATTGGTGTTTTTGGCGTGTCGCAAATACCATTGACTTAGTTTTTGCTGGATGGATACTCATCGAGTTACGTTCACACCAAGCGGACACTTCATCGAGAGAGAGAGAGAGAGAGAGAGAGAGAGAGAGAGAGAGAGAGAGAGAGAGAGAGAGAGAGAGGGAGGGAGGGAGAGAGAGAGAGAGAGAGAGAGAGAGAGAGAGAGAGAGAGAGAGAGAGAGAGAGAGAGAGAGAGAGATGAAATGAAACTTTATTTCTCAAGGAGAAATGATTAGAGAGAGAGACAGACAGACAGACAGACAGACAGACAGACAGTAATTGAATGCCCTGTATTAACAAATTTGCTGAGACAAAATAATTCAAGAACGATCAAAGATATGTTACATCGCAAGACCTTAATAACAACTGTTTAATATATCATAGCCTTATGGAATTCTTTTATTACAAAATTAAATATTATTATGTGTATTTTAGATAGTTTTTTTTTTCAAAGATAACGAAATAATGTCAACGTTAGAGATAGAACAGAAACACCAAAGATATTTTATTTAGCAACGTCTTAATAAGAACTGTTAAATAGTACGTTAAAGACCTTTTTTATAACAAACAAACAAACAAACAAAACAAAACAAAACATAAACAAAAAAGAAGAAGAAAGAAGCAATACATGTATTTTAGGTAGTTTTGTTAAAAAAATAACGATATGTCAGGGGTAAAAAAGTGTATCCGAAATTTGTTCGAAGGGAAGAAATCTACACAGAAATAGTGACAATGTGCTTTTATAGTCGAAATGTGTTATGTCTGACCTTGTTACAGGCGAATTTTAAAGTATTATGCTTTGATTAAGATTGCAGTTTAATGCAGACCGTCACATGTCTTGTTTCAGCAATGTCCGGGAGGAGAGACATGTGTCGCTGGTAGTTGCGGTAAGTCTATAATACGGGTGAGTGTTATTGTTGCGGACGCAAGTTGCAGTAATAAGTCATAATTTGACGTCACACGCAGATGCGTGTGACGTCATATTATAACACGTATTACAGCTACATGCGTCCGCACGTCATACTGCGGGTGACGCCATAGTGCGCGTGACGTCAAATTATGACGTAACACCTGTTCTTTACTGGCACTGTCTCGATACGTCATGATTTGACATCACACTCAATGGCTACACTGCCTGTGATGTCAAACTATGACGTATCTCTTTGGACGCATTGGTTTGACGTCAAATTGTGATGAGTTAGATCTGCCTGCGCTGTAGACCGAACCAATTACACGCAATAGCACGTCTGACAATCAATCATGAGGGAGAGGTTAAATCTCATCCCGCATCACACTGAATTGATTTATAATATATCATTTTTGTGGGTTATTCAGTTTGCAATGCTGACATACCGTACTGCGTTGTGGTCCCCTGCCAGTTCGCCAGATGTGACAACCATCCCAACGCTGTTTGCAGGTAACTATCGCAACATCTGTGTGATTCAGAGTCACGTTTCGCAACAATGCATATTATATCGCAAATAACAGCAGCAGCAATAAGATATTCATCGTCCTCATTATGACTACCACCGGATTTGTTAATACAGGGCATTAACAGGATCAGTGCCAAGAAACTGTGAACACCTCCGAACTGCAAGAGGTATAGATCCTCGTGAGCCCCCGAAGGAGCGGGGGCTCATGAGGATCTATGCTTCTTGCTGACACCACTTTGAATTCATGTTCCTGGGACAACTAGGGTTTTTGTGCTGAATTAACGAACAGGGCAGAAACACAGAAACACAATCTGGTCAGTTGGCATTGAACAGGTTAAACAATGCAAAAAAAAATAAAATAAAAAAATAAATAAAATTAAAAAAATAAAGAAAAAAGAAAAAGAAATATGAAAAGCAACAATAATGAGAAACCTGCCTTTCTTCCTCATCACTTCCCTCACTTTAAAGTTTTTTTTTTTTTTAATACAGTGAACAGCCAGTGTTTTTGTATTGATATGATTATGAAGACTTTAAGCAGAATGCTCATTTCACATAAAAAAAAAGTAATGATAATATGTGATAATAGATTTCAGCTCGAGTGGCTTTTGAATTCTTAATGTATTCAATATTAAAGAGTAGAATTTCAAATATTCATTCAATTCAGTTACAAGAGATGATCCATCCACTCGATCCATTTAACCTCCGTCCGTCATCCATCCATCCACCTGTCCACCCACACACCCAGCCACCACTCAACCCGTATCCATCCATTCATCGCGCCGTCCATCCAGTTAGGGCCGTCTGAACCTCGGAAAGAGTGACGCATGCCACTAGGCTGGTTCGATTCCTAGCTTTAGACTCAACACGTATATCAGTCCAATTATAATAGTCAACCACCGCTAATGTATCATCTCGTTTCAGTGACAACTACTGCGGAGGGTGCCACGCCGTGTGGAGGGAATACGGACAGATTGTCACAGACTGTCGCAGCGGCATAAGCTACAGATAAAAGGCCGAGCCGGCGCGCAGCGCAGTCCCGGCGCGGCATTTTTGAATTCCAGTTGTCTGTTTGACAGCACATCGGATGACGAGCCTTTGAAGTCCCTGTTTATTTATTTTTTGTTGTCGTTTTGTTTACTATTTACTGCGGACAAATGGCCATAACTAGACAACTACAAGAGGCATAAACCTCTCTTGTGGGTCAGTACTATATCCATGTTTCTACAGTAGGTGAGTTATCTGGAGGTCAGCTTTTATTGGTTTTGGGAACAGATTCACTCACGGGCATGCTATGCAATACGTATTGATTATTACTGAATACACCTCGCTGCGCAACGCCCAGCTTCTCCTACTGCTGAAAACTGCGTTTATCCCAGAGAAGGGAGTGTAAGGATTAAAGTGTAAGCAGCTTGCCTCTTGTCAGCAGAAGGGGAAAGTGGGGCTGTGCGCATAGATGAAACACCTATGTACCATATTAATGTCACATGTAACAACCGTTACAGGTAACAACAGTGTTTTTTGTTCAGGTGGAGCGCTTTTTTTTTTTTTGTCTGACAGTCGTGTCTGTGCATAATATCATCTCTACAGTCACTTGGCGAAAGTCAGTTCGTCCATTTGAGTAAAAAGTACATACTGGTTTTGTCAAATGACGAAAGACCTAGTGGGGACACATGAGACAGAAATAATGTAAATTCGTTGTGGACAGATACACCTATGCCTTATTTGTTCATGTTTGATTAACCCATATCATACTGAGGCGAAAAGCTTCAAATTTGTACACTGCCACATGCAAGCTACATTATAGTACTTACAGATAAGGATATAAAGCAATGGCTTTAGTTCAAGGGTGGTGCCAGAATAGCTTGGCGTCCAGAGGCGCCAACCTATTCTGGCACTACCTTTGAACTATTTTAGTCACACTTATTTCACACACTGATGTATCCCGAATGATAAGAGTTAAATTTGTTGTATGGTTTTGCTCTCGTGTTCTTATGTCCCAGTAAGCAAACCGTCCTCGGGACCAAGACGGCCGCAGTGGGCACGCGCACGGCTGTGCGCGGGCCCACTGCGGCCTTCGTGGGCTCGAAAACGTTTTGCTACTGGGGATAGTCTTAGAAATGGAACTTATGTTGTGAGTGGTCTTATTTACGACAAAGACTGTTGTTGCCACTTTACTTTTTGTACGACGTGTAGTTATCAAGTTCTGTTCAAAGAAACATGTCTCAAACAATAAACTAATCAGCAGAAACCCGACAAGAATGTTTCACTCTGTGTGTGTGTGTGTGTGTGTGTGTGTGTGTGTGTGTGTGTGTGTGTGTGTGTGTGTGTGTGTGTGTGTGTGTGTGTGTGTGTGTGTGTGTGTGTGTGTGTGTGTGTGTGTGTGTGTGTGAGAGAGAGAGAGAGAGAGAGAGAGAGAGAGAGAGAGAGAGAGAGAGAGAATAATGATGATGATAATGATGAATCATTTATTGCAGGATAAAGCCATTAGGCAATTCAATGTCTGTATCACAAGCTGTCCTGTATACACAACGAAACATGACAGGAAAACAAACGCATCTTACAATGAAAAAAAATGAAATGCAGGAAAAAAAAATTAACGAACACAACAGTTGACTTATTATGAAGAGAAAGAGAGAGAGAGAGAGAGAGAGAGAGAGAGAGAGAGAGAGAGAGAGAGAGAGAGAGAGAGAGAGAGAGAGAGAGAGAGAGACAGACAGACAGACAGACAATGACAATGATTCTTTATTTTACAACGGTTAAAGTTTTGGCTGGCACAACCATTTTTTTTTTTTAACATGCCGCTGCTAATCTAATCTACAAATAATGCACAAAGTGTGAGAATATT
Organism: Semisulcospira habei; assembly: GCA_036245525.1. Taxonomy (NCBI): domain Eukaryota; kingdom Metazoa; phylum Mollusca; class Gastropoda; family Semisulcospiridae; genus Semisulcospira; species Semisulcospira habei. The sequence goes on from BTPG01000006.1 coordinate 129,830,488, forward strand.
ATATTTTAAAAAATGAATATAAAAAACCCGTGCACACACACACACACACACACACACACACACACACACACACACACACACACGGGCGCGCGCGCGCGTGAACGCACACACTGAATAATATAGGGTCGCAGTGAAAGTATTACGATAATGACGTGAGGTAATTGAAAATACTGGCTCTAAAATACGAAAGGGTTGTTGATGTTGTAACCTTCCTAGGCAAAGTATTCCACAGGCTATGGCCTGAGAACGCTAAAATTGTCTTGTAGAGATCGATTCTAGGTCGTGGCACAATAATGGATTGCCTTGGATCTTGAGTACGTTGGTGATGGAAAGAAAAATAGTTTCTGTCTTAATATAATCAGGCATTTTGCTATTCAGTGTTTTGAACATATATTCCCTTATTATACATTCAAGGATTTTTCAGGGGGGGGGGGGGGATCTCCAAGGTTTTTAATTTATTTCGGTAGTTGAGTTATGGTCTGGAAGGATCCGTTTTGCGGCTCTACGATGAAGAGAGTTCAGTCTCTTTAACTTGCTCCATCCCACACTGTAGAAGCGTAGTCGATACTTATGTGACCTGATGTGGGCGTTGAAGAACATTTTACGTGTTTCTACATCAGTGATATATTTTTGGCTAAAATGTAAAGTTTCTTTGATATTATGTTGCATATGTTAGTAATATGACACTGCCATTTAAACTGGTTATCTACAGTAACACCGAGAAGACGATGTTCTCTTACTTGGCTGATGGGTTTTCCTTGAAGAGACGAGATGAGTGAGAGAGAGCCGAGCTGGTTGGTTGGTTAGTTCGGGTTTAACGTCCACAGCACCGAGGTGATCATGGACGGCCCTGACGGGCGGGTTATGGGGGACAGGAAAATCTATTGCCTATGGAGTACGACCTGAACACTGATCAACTCAGGCGCACTCCAACTGTGCCACTTTGATTTACCAGGACCTTTCAACGGACATGCTATTGAACAAATCCGTTTTTTCCCCCTGGATTGTGAGTCCAGCTACCGGGGCCGGGACGGGATTTGAACCCACGACCCGGCGATTCCCTTCGCTCTCCTGCTCCGACGTTTAACCGCCTGAGCTATTTCGGACTCAGCCGAGCCGAGCTGGTGCTTTTGACGGGTACTTAAATACTATACAATCAGTCTTTGCTGGGTTTAGGATCATAGAATTGTTACTACACCACTTGTCGACGTCTTGTATTGCGTGTTGTAGGCGTGTATCAATAATAGATAAATCCTCGTAGGGCGTGTGTATTGCAGCAGCATCGGAAGGTCGTTAATGAACAAACAAAATAGAAGAGGGCCTAAAATAGAGCCCTGAGAGAGAGAGAGAGAGAGAGAGAGAGAGAGAGAGAGAGAGAGAGAGAGAGAGAGAGAGAGAGAGAGAGAGAGAGAGAGAGAGAGAGAGAGAGAGAGAGAGAGAGAGAGAGAGAGAGAGAAATGAAATGAAATGAAATGAAATGAAACTTTATTTCTGAACGGAAGAAGCAGTTAGCACATGTGCCATTTTTCACGCTTGCAGAGAGAGAGAGAGAGAGAGAGAGAGAGAGAGAGAGAGAGAGAGAGAGAGAGAGAGAGAGAGAGAGACTGACTGACTGACTGAAACTTTATTTATCAAGGATTGAGATATTAGGCGCACAGGCCTTTCTTCCAATCTGTCCTTGCTACATCTACTGACATGTAATAACAGGCAAAGCTACATTACACTCACAAACAACATCGAAAGTAATGCGAAAATACGACAACACTACAAACAGCAACAATGATTAAACAAAACACACAGGTACCCATACGAAGATCTTTGCACGTGTCATAATATCCGTTTGCGGGAGCCCTCCTCAGACACTCCCACCCGGGGGGCACGCCACAAATATACTTTCACTCAAATGACATACTAAGCACATCGTTTGAATAAACTGTGCACTGCATCCCCTGACCAGGTCTATACGGGAAGCTCCCCCACAAACGGCACGTGAACGCAAATGGTATAATAAAAATAATAGTTGCATAAAAAGAAATAAAAATATATTATGTTTAGACAACACGAGATAATTAAATTTACGTTGCCTTGAATAAGTGCTTGTACAGTTTTGCTTTAAAAGCAGCTAGGGAATTAACTTGTCGTAAATGCAGAGGAAGAGAATTCCACAGGAAACCACCTGAGTATGACAAACTGGATTTATACAAATCAATGCGGTGCCGTTTTATGCTCAGGTTGCTCCGAGAGGTGCTGTATCTCTTCTCAGTAAGAGTAAAAAGTTCTGATAAGTAGCCGGGGGGCTTACCCTTAAGAGCTTTGTGCACTAGTACGCACTTGTTAAATACTAAGTGTTTGTCAAGAGGAAGGAGTCCAGCTGCCTCGAGCCTCGCCTCTGTGGGTAGAGATGAGCTAGGAATAATGAGTTTGGCTGCTCTTCTGTATAGCGAATTTATTTTCTTGAACTGAACCTCGCTACAGCCATCCCAAACTGTTGAGGCATAATCAATGTGGGGCTTGATGTATCCATTGAAAAATAGTTTACGCGTGTTCAGATTAATGACCGCTTTTAGTTTAGACAGTAAAAATAATTTCTTTGAAATTGTCTTTCCGATGTGTATGAGATGAGGCTGCCAACTAAGTTGGTTATCTACAACTACCCCTAGTAAACGGTGCTGCTGTACTTGCTCTATGGGGACAGCTTCAAATGAGAGGTTTAGAGGCGCGGGTTCTAGCTGATGTTTCTGACGTGTTGTGACTAACATGCTTTTTGTTTTAGTTGGATGGACTATCATTCTATTTCTACTGCACCATTTAGAGACTTCTTGTAGGCTCTGCTGGAGGCTGTTGGTTATGTCAGCTACAGTTTTACCGGATGCATGTAGCGTCGAATCGTCAGCAAACATGTCACACTCGGCACTAGCACATGTGATGTGTAGTGGTAAATCATTAATAAAGATACAAAATAACAATGGGCCCAAAACCGAGCCCTGAGGAACACCAAGCTCTACCTTACCCTCTGAGGAATAGTTACCATTTACATAGACAGCTTGTGTTCTCGCAGAAAGATAAGAGTTAAAGAATGAAAGGGCTGACGGGCTGTTGTTGTTGAAATAAACATTAAGTTTCCTCAGCAAAATTTCATGATTTATCAGATCGAACGCTTTTTTCAGGTCCAAGAATACTGTGCCAGTCATTTTGTTATTGTTGATGTTTTCTAGCCATGAATCAACCATACGTACTAATGCTGAGTGGCATGAGTGTTTGGGTCTAAAACCGGACTGGAACTTATTTAACAAGGACCGTTCTTCGAGGTACTGGAGGAGATGCTTTTGAATATGCTTCTCAAGTGGCTTTGATAAAACAGACAGAAGAGAAATGGGACGAAGGTCATTTACATCAGTAGTATCTTTGGTCTTGGGTATAGGAACAACTTTTGCTTTTTTAAACGCCACAGGAAAAGTATTATACTGTATACATAAGTTAAAAATGTAAGTGAGGGGTTCAACAATATAAGGCAGTGATATGTGGAGTATATAACCATTTATACCGTCAACACCAGCAGATGTCTTGTTCTTAAGGCACGTAATATAACGCCCGACTTCGTGAACAGCGATAAAGGGGATACCAAACGTATCATCGGACGATAATCGTTCCTGGCAAAACATAGACAGTTGATCCGATATTACATACGCTGACGGATCAGGGCTGTTGGAAGTAAGTAGCTGTTCTGGAGCTGAGAGAAAGCAATTGTTTATGCTTTCCGCAGAGAATTCGTGTGGAATGATATGAGTCTGCCTGCGCGTGTTGCTTGTTAGAGTATTCAGAGCAGTCCAAACAGAAGCAGGAGATTTTTCGTTCTCAATTGTCTTTTCAACAAATGACTTTTGAGCTTCTCGAACTAAGTACTTAACTTTGTTACGCAAACGTTTAAACTCAGCGAAGTTCTTTTCTTGTTTAGCGGTGTTTCGTGCCTCCATAGTTTGTTTGATTTCCTCCGTTATCCAGGAGGGAGGCTCGCGGCGTCGGACTCGCTTCCTTCTTAGCGGCGCGTGTTTATTCAGCACCCCGAGGAACAGATCAAGCCATAGAGCGAGCGCATTATCAGGGTCAGTGCAGTTATACACTTGATCAAATCCTGCATAGCTTAGATCATGTAAGAAAGCATTCGTATTGAGCTTTTTATGTACGAGTGCTGGTCCCGACTTTGTTTTGCGGGCAGATTACACGACCATGTACAGGCGATGGGAAAGTGGTCACTGACGGCTAATGAAGAAACATTAGTTTCCGCTACTGCTGTTGGGTTATTAGTGTAAATGTGGTCGATGATGGTGGCAGCAGAGCGTGATACTCGCGTTGGAGATTTAATCATCTGCTTTAGACCGAAAAGAGTGATCGCTGATTGCCATGTAGGCTTGGGTTTTAGCATATCGATGTTAAAGTCTCCCAGAATGAGAACATTTTTACCGGTGTCGTTCACTTTATCCATCACTTGTACAAAGTCGTCATACCAGTCAGCAGTAGCAGCTGGATTTCTGTACATGAAGGCGATAAGGATGGGAGAGGAATGTGGTATTTTCACCTCCAGCCACACACACTCTAGCTCTCTGGACTCAAGGTCTTCACGTCTGCGCACCATATTTCGGATAGAGCTATGTACATAGACAGCTATTCCAGTGTGTCCAGGGTAGCCTGGGTCACGCCGGATTAGAAAAAAGTTAGGAATAATTAAGCTAGCATCACTGATGTTTGGGCCCAGACGTGATTCCGTGAGACCAAAGAGGTGGAAGCGCGATGGCTCATTTAAAAATAAACGAATATCGGGGACCTTGTGAAACAGGTGAAAAATGTTAAGGTGTCCGATTTTCAGTCCAAGTGATTGTACGCTAATTGAAGCTTTCGGCATCGCTTCTCGTCAGTTCGCGTAAAGTCACTGTAAAAAGCCTCTATGATCTCAAAATGGGATCACATACACAAAATGCGCGATGATCTCAAAATAAAATCACATACACACACAGTACGGTTAAGTCTCTTGAGCCAAGAGAACTTGGAATCCACAAAGACAATTCACTGGCTAAAGGCCAAAAGGTCACTGTGACTTCCGTAGTCAAACAGTTCCCAGTGTGCTGCCTCAAAGGCAAACATACAGCCAATGTCAAGACAGTCTGTAATATTTCGCAGTTCCGATTACCCGAAAGTAATCGCTATTTACGTAACACGGTAAAAAAAAAACTAAATAAAAATGTCTAAGTGCCGCAGCACTTGTTAAAACACATGCACAGAAATTCGAACGTTTCTGTTATTATTTCAAATTAAGTCCACACAACCTATACAAGGGCTCACACACCTATGCACATAGGAACACACGCTATTGTCCGCGACTCGCGGATTGCGGGTTGAATCGTAGTCAAGATTAATTAATTTAAAAAAAAAAAAAAAAAAAACATGTCATAGTTTTGAATGCTGGGCACTAAACCAAATAACTAACTGAATGACAATTGTCAGTGTAAACGCTATGTACACAGCAAGGGCCGGTGCATCTTAGTTCTAGCTAACACACTCACTGGGCCGAGCAGACACGGATTAATTTAATTACACTACAGCTTAAGGCCTCAGACCACCCATCAAGTAGGGTAACTGCTAATGAGGGAAGTGTGGGGGGTATGGCTGGAAAGGCGGTTGGAAGACTGGATACGGTGGCAGTCCGGGGGGGGTGTGGCCTGGGGCCAGGGAACGATGGGGCGGCCGTAATTCCCGTAGTAGGGCGAAAAGGCGTGAGGATCCACGGCTACAGCGTCAGGTCGATGGTACAGTGGCTGTAGGGAAGGAATGCTGGCACCAGTGGTGACATCTGCATGTGAGTTCTCTGTAGTACCGGTGGCGCGAGATGTCTTGTCAACGGGAGGCTGGCTGTTGTGGTTATTGGGGACGGGGACCGGTTGGCGAGAGACAACCGCCCTGTCACCGTTATTGCTGCTCGCCAACACTGAAGTCTCCCACCGGCGGGCGCTTGCAAACTTTGACCTCTGCTCGGTGCTGTTTGTGGGACCTGGAGTTAAGTCCCGAGAATTAGAGTCAGGCCCAAAAAACAGTGGTGGGTTGCTCGTACGTTACGGTCCGTTGGCTGCCACCCTGATTATTTACCGGAACATTGTGTATGTCTTTGGACGAGCCTTGTTTACGTTGCATACGAGTGTTAGGCGGAGCTTCGTCTTCGGCGTGATATAAATACCGTTTCACCTGACGGAGCAGGACCCCAACACCTCTTTCACTTAGATGTAGTTTGTCACTGCTAAAGAGAGCAGCAGCAACTTGTCCCTGTGGTGTGTAGAAGGCCTTTTCTTGGAGGAAGAGCACTTTCTCACTGACACAGTGCTCGGCCAGACGCTGGTTGACAGTTTCTGTCATTTGTAGTGACCGTCGACCCTGGGGGAGGATTGCTGTGTACGCAACTGCAGCAGAAGGAAATGCACGCCTGCTTGGTGAGACGTTGGAAGCTCTGCAGAATCACCTCCGTGTCGTGGCCCGAGGCGCAGTCGTTTGTACCCACGTGGACCACAACACGGCTGATGTCCTCACGGAGGTCACACGTCTCTAGAGTTGCAGCCAGGTCACCAGCCTTGACCCCGCGCAGGATACGCACGCACGTGGCCCCGCTAGGATCAAGCCGGCTGTAGATTGGAGTTGCCAATCAGTAGGGCAGACACTTTACCCGGGGGCGGCAGACGGAAGCTGAAGAGTCGCGGGGCTTGTGGCGGCCGGTCTTTGATGGGATGGCCCCACCTGTCGAAGACTCGCACGTCTCCTGACTGAACGTAACGGGATGCTCAGTAGAGTCAGCATGGGTAAGCTGCTTTTTCAGGACAACAGGGGGAGGGGAGGAGGCAGCTGAGAGAGGAGTCGTGTTTTCGAATGGAGGGATGGAGTCATTTGCGGGTGGAGGCGATGTGTTACCCTGTTTCTGTCTAGCCAGTAGTTCTTTCTGGCGGCTCTCAATAGCGTCGACCTTTCCCATTTTAGTGATGAGTCTAGAAACTTGCCTTTGCAGATCGCTATTTTCTTTTTTGAGGGTGTCGATTTCCGCTTTCATGTTCTCGCGCAACTCCTTTTGCTGGTTTTCAAACTGCAGTTTCAGGTCTGTTATCATGTCAGTCACACTAGCAAAACAAGGGGTTCCTACCACTGGCTCAGTACAACGGTCACAGCACTGAGGGGAACATTGGGTCGAGGTGTGCACAGTCTCTGAAGTGACGTCATTTGAGACAAGGCCTTGGGCTCTTTCATCATTTACCTCGTCCATCGAACTGGCCAAAGACTTGCTAATCTCCTCATTGCCTCCGGACACTAGACAGGGAGAGTCACGGCTAGGGAGTGTGCCCATCACAATGCTTGGCTGCTGCTTCGCTTCATTGACCACCACTGGCAATCCCTCCCCGCAAGGAAACAAGGACTCGGAGGCTATGAGGGAGTGGTTTAGAGGCATCTCGTGTCGATCAGATACATCTTGGTGGTCACCTAGGGAATTAAGGTCAGTGGTGTTAGGGCGGGGCGTCGAGATGGATGAGCTACCTTTGACAGCCGCAGCGGCCTGCCCATCAAGGACCGCGGCAGAACTGTCACCGGTCGCGCTGTCCTGTTGACTGGTTGGAGGGGGGAGGATGGCGAGAAGTGGAGACGGAGTGGGGAAGGTGTCCGCGGGGGTTGGTGGTGGGGTGGAGAGTGCATGGGATTCCTCAGATTCAGAGGGTGGGGGGGGCAAAGTTCAAGTGTCTCACCGCTCATGGCGCTTACTAATGCCTTCAACTTGTCAAATTCCTCGCCCACCCACACAGGACACACGTTTGCCTGTACGAGAACTCTGCCGGTGGTGTGGTAGAGTGTAATGGTAATGAGAGAGCGATTTCCATGCTTCAGTTGAAGAAATGTTTTGAAAAGTTCAGGTGGAGAAGGGATGCATGATGGGACTGGCACTGTGATAATTACAAGAGAGAGAGAGAGAGAGAGAGAGAGAGAGAGAGAGAGAGAGAGAGAGAGAGAGAGAGAGAGAGAGAGAGAATCTTTATTTTTAAGGGGTGAAAGGACCAACTTCATGTATCCAAACTGTATCTTTTTGGTCTGCACGGGTTGTCGGGAAGGATCGAAAGCCTATCAAACAAATAATTGATCTCCTCGATATACGAGAAGAATGTACATTATGCTGTGTAACAGCTGTCAGTAAAGTCGGTATATCTGATCAAACTGGGTGTGCATTTTCCTTAGATCAACGTCACTATTAGCATACATTATTCTTAGGTTTAAAAATGCAATAAAAGAAATGAGAAAACGCTCATATAATTTGACAGCAATGGGTGGCCGTGCCGTGTACAGGACATAAGTCAGTTCAGTTCAGTAAATTCAAGCCGAGGGCAGTTAAAATGACGCTTCGTCAGTCGGACCAACAACTCAAAAGTCTCATCCAGAACAGATTCCGGTACGACACCCCTCTTCTAGCGCCCCTATCCTCTTTCTTACACCCTCCTCCCTCCTTCCG